>LNAC01000930.1:305564-373421 GCA_002007465.1 Ailurus styani
CTCTCTGCCTGCCTCTCTGCCTACTTGTGATCTAATCTCTGTCTGTGTCAAATAAATAAATAAAATCTTTTAAAAAAATAAAGTAGTAGTGCTTCACAAAAAAAGTTAAAAACAGCATTTTTGGCTAAAATTTATTATTCCATTTTTTATAAGGACTTTACTTATTTATTAGACAGAAAGAGACATTACAAGTAGGCAGAGAGGCAGGCAGAGAGAGAGGAGGAAGCAGGCTCCCCACTGAGCAGGGAGCCTGATGTGGGGCTCGATGTGGGGCTTGATCCCAGAACCCCGAGACCATGACCTGAGCCAAAGGCAAAGGCTTTAAACCCCTGAGCCACCCAGGCGCCCCATGATAAGGACTTTCTCAGTTATGCGTTTGAATCACAGAAGACACAAGTGCTAAATGTCTATATTTTTTAAGCTTTTATTTAATTTCCAGTTATTTAACATACAGTGTAGTATTAGTTTCAGGTGTAGAATATATTTATTCAACACTTCGATACAACATCCCAGTGCTCATCACAAGTGTACTCCTAAATCTCTCACCTAGAGCTAGATGTTTTTATAGTGATATAGCAGATATGAAGGGTTTTTCTTTTTCTTTACCAAATTTTAATTTAAATTCTAGTTAGTTAAGATACAATGTAGTATTAGTTTCAGGTGTGCAATTTAGTAATTCAGACCTTACATACACCACCCAGTGCTCCTCACAAGTACAATCCTTAATCTCCACTACCTATTTAACCCAACCCTCCACCCACCTTCTCTCCAATAGCCCTCAGTTTGTTCCCCATACTTAAGAGTCTGTTTCGGGCACCTGGGTGGCTCAGTGGGTTAAGCCTCTGCCTTCGGCTCAGGTCATGATCTCAGGGTCCTGGGATCGAGGCCCACATCGGGCTCTCTGCTCGGCGGGGAGCCTGCTTCCTCCTCTCTCTCTCTGCCTGCCTCTTTGCTTACTTGTAATCTCTCTCTGTCAAATAAATAAATAAAATCTTTAAAAAAAAAAAAAGTCTGTTTCCTGGTTTGCCTCTTTTTCCCCCCAATGTCCATCTGTTTTGTTTCTTAAATTCCACATATGAATGAAATCCTATGGTGTTTGTCTTTCTCTGACTGACTTAATTTCCTTTAGCATAATACTCTCTAGCTCTATCCACATTGTTGCAAATGGCAAGATTTCATTCTTTTTTATGGTTGAATAATATTCCATTGTTTTTTTAAGAGATGGCTATATCCTTTGTTTTATTTTTTGGAAAGGGTAAGAGAATGGATGTTTTATTGAATGTCACTGTGTATTTTCTTATTTAATCATCAAATAGTCATATAAAGTATATTATCATTGTTTCCCTCATCTTATAGATGAGAAAAAAGATACAAATTAGGTGACTTATTCATGGTAACATAATTTATAAATTCATGGTAATGTAGTGTATAAATTATAAATATTCAGATACAAACTTAGGTATATTAGAATTCAAAGACTATCATATTCTTTTTCTACTAGATCATGTTGCTTTCAGTATTTATTGAGGACTCTACAATCTTTAAAGTAGTATGATGGGCACTTTGCATACTACATTCTTTCATTTTAATTTTCATAGCATCCATGTATACTAAAATTAGAGTATTTTATAAATGAAAGATGTGAAACTTTATGAATTTAAGTAATTTATCAATTACCTCTTAGTTATTAAGTGGTAGGGCCAGAATTTGAATCTCTATCAGTCTAATCACACTGATAATATCAGTCTATCAGCTAATGTGAAATGACCACAATCCAATAAATATTTTTGTGATGTTAGTCATAATGTAAACTGATCACTTTTATTGTAAATTTTTAAATGTGTCTCATATTAACATTCAATACTGATTAGAATTCTGATTTTATATTTCTTAATTCAGTTTGCTATAGTACAGAGATTAATAATACCTTAAGAAAGTATACTTCCAGAGGATTCTCAAATATACTAAGAGGTTCTTTTAATTTAAAAAATATTTTATTGATTATTTTCAGGTGTTTTCCAATGTTACTAAATGTGTTATGCATAGTAATCTAAACTTCTTTGTGCACAAATGATGATGAAATACCCATTAAGCAAATCCAGCATAAAACTACAAAAAAGCACAAGAAAGTACAATAGTTAATTCCTAATATATTTTTCCCTGCAAGACATGAAATAAAAAAGGCTAAAAGAACATCTAAAAAAATATAATCTCTTTTAACATGCATTTTTTAGATTACTGGGAATTTTAAAAGTCAGTAAGAATTTCAAATCAATCCATTTAAATGCTAAAACACAGGGGTGCCTGGGTGGCTCAGTGGGTTAAGCCTCTGCCTTTGGCTCAGGTCATGATCCCAGGGTCCTGGGATCGAGGCCTGCATCGGGCTCTCCACTCAGCGGAGAGCCTGCTTCCCCCTCTCTCTCTGCCTGCCTCTCTGCCTACTTGTGATCTCTCTCTATGTCAAATAAGTAAATAAAATCTTTTTAAAAATGCTAAAATACATCTAGTGCTCTAATACATATTTAGTCTGTCATGCTTCCTGACTTTCTAATGTACTTGCTATTGTTGCATTGCGTTGACATTTCCCCACCTAGTAATTTAATTTTGAGGTGTAACAAATTGCTCAAAGTCAGATGATCATTAAGGTATATGCTAATTTCCTGACAATCTGTATTTTCTGAGATATATTTTTTGCTTCACAATACAATATACTCAGTTATAAACATTATTATAATAGCTAATAATAATAGCAGTTCAAAAGGTATTCTCAGACAAAATGTAATCTTATATAACATTATTTTTGTTGGATATAATTATTCCTTACAGTAGATTGCTTTTAGAGAGAGACAATAAAAGTTTGAGAATAGCAAGAATTTGAAGGATACATTTGCTAAAATAAGACTGCCCTTAAAAAAAAAAGTAATGAGAGGAGAATTTTCTTCATATTTTATAGCAAGTCAGGCACCCACTTTCAAAGTAGCAAGGAGTAGTAGTAAAGATGGGCAATGTCTAGAGAGATCCAAAGATTTAAAGATTTCAAATTGAAATCAAAGAAGCCACTTATTAGAATAACAACAACAGCAACAAGGGGTATCAATAGGAAAACAAAGAACTATTCAGAGGTAGCTAGGAGCTTTTTAGCCATAAAGAACAAGATAGATATTGAAATAGAAAAGCCCAGACTGAAAAACAAAAATAATTTTGGAAAATATGAGAAGTCTTCAGTTTAGAAAGAATAGTGGAAAATCTAGGGTTCTTGGTTAAAAAGCCCAAAATTGAGGAATATGGATGCATATAATCTGCTGAATCTGAGATCTAATTTTCTAGATAGGCCCAGGAAAGCATATTTCAAAAGTAAGGAGACAGGAAAATAGGTATAAAATATGAAATAATTCATTGGTATTTTCTGTAATTATATCAAATAATTAATTGGTCAATAAAAAATGAAAGAACTTGATGTTGAGGTCAAAGTTCATAAAAATAGGCACAATAATAATTATGTTGTTTTTAGTTCATCTCATATCCAGAGCAATTAGATCTAGAATTTTAGATATATCATGTAAGACTAAAAGGTCAAGTGAACCATATCAATAAATCTGTTTATTTTCTAACTCTTAGTATACTCTGACACAACTTTGGGAAGGAATTTTTATAGGAAACAACTCATGTTTGTAGTGCTGTGGGAGTCTAAGTTATTTAGCTGAACAAGCACCATTTCAAGTTACATATTATGATAATACATAGCATACAGAATTAAAAAGAAAAAGTCTTAAAGTCCCCAAACTTGAAGGGATCATAAAGGTACCCTAATTTTAGCCCATTTTATAGATAATTCAGTAGTCTGTATAATAGTAGTCTCTTGTATAGTATAATCAGTTATTTATTACAAAACTAAACTCTGTGGTCAGGAGTTTTTATTTTTATTTTTATTTTTTTAAAGATTTTATTTATTTACGTGACACAGAGAGAGAGATCACAAGTAGGCAGAGAGACAGGCAGAGAGAGAAGGGGAAGCAGGCTCCCCGGCGAGGAGAGAGCCCAACGTGGGGCTCGATCCCAGGACCCTGAGATCATGACCGGAGCCGAAGGCAGAGGCTTTAACCCACTGAGCCACCCAGGTGCCTCAGGAGTTTTTAATATTGATTCTTTTCTGTATTAATATCCTTGGCAACCAAATAGTTCTTCCTTTGTTTTGTACAATAAATCTTCATTTCTTTCTATTTTTTTAAACATACAGTGCTTTGTTAGTTTCAGATGTACAATATAGGGATTCAGCAATTCCATACATCACCTGATGATCAACAGAACAAAGGCACTCCTTAATCCTCATCACATATTAAACTCATTCCCCCATTCTCTATAGTTAAGAGTCTGTTTTGAGATTTGTCTCTCTCTTTTGTCCCTTTGCTCGTTTTTTTTTTGTTTCTTAAATTGCACATTTGAGTAGAATCATATGGTATTTGTGTTTTTCTGACCTATTTCATGTAGCATTATATACTCTTGCTCCATCTGTATCATTGGAAATGGCAAGATTTCATTCTTTTTCATGGCTGAATAGTATTTTACTATATATAAAAAATATGCCACCATTCTTTATCCATTCATCAATTGATGGACACTGGGGCTGCTTCTATATCTTGGGTATTGTAAATAATGCTGCTATGTACAGGGGTGCATTTATCCCTTTGAATTAATGTCTTTGTATTCTCTGGATAAATACCACTAATGTGATTGCTGGATCAAAGGGTAATTGTACATTTAAATTCTTGAGGACCATTTTGTTTTCCAGAGTGGCTGCACCAGTTTGCATTCCCACCAACAGTAGAAAAGGGTTCCCCTTTCTCCACATTCTCACCAATACCTGTTTGTTTCTTATGTTGATTTTAGCCATTCTAACAGGTGTGAGGTGATATTTCATTGTAGTTTTGATTTGCATTTCCCTGAATGTAAGTGACAATTAAATCTTGTTTTAAGATTTTATTTATTTATTTGACACAGAGAGAGAGATTACAAGTAGGCAGAGAGGCAGGCAGAGAGACAAGGAGAGGAGGAAGCAGGCTCCCTGCTGAGCAGAGAGCCCGATGCAGGCCTCAATCCCAGGATGCTGAGATCATGACCTGAGCTGAAAGCAGAGGCTTTAACCCACTGAGCCACCCAGGCACCCGACAATTAAATCTTTTCATGTGTTTGTTGGCCATCTATATATCTTCTTTGGAGGAATACCTTTTTATATCTTCTGTTCCTTTTTTAAATTGTATTCTTTGTTTTGGGGTTTTATAAGTTCTTTATATATTTTGTATACTACCCCTTTATCAGACATGTCATTTGCAAATATCTTCTACTCTTCTGTAGTGTGCCTTTATTGTTTTGGTGATTGTTTCCTTTGCTGTGCAGGAACTTTTTATTTTGATCTAGTCCCAATAGTTTATTTTTGCTTTTCTTCCCCTTGCATCAGGAGACATATGTAGAAAGACATTGCTACTGCCATTGTCAAAGAAGTTACTGGCTGTGTTTTCTTCTAGAATATTTCTGGTCTCAGTTCTCACATTAAAGTCTTTAATCCACATTTAATTTATTTTTATATGGTGTAATAAAGTGGTAAGTTTTCATTCTTTTGCATGTTGCTGTCCAACACCATTTCCCAACACCATTTGTTGAAGAGACTTGTTTTTCCATTGGACACTCTTCCCTGCTTTTCAAAGATTAGTTGACCAGATAGTTGTAGGTTTATTTCTTTGTTTTATATTCTGTTCCATTGATATGTATTTTTTGTGCCACCACCATACTATCTTGATCACTACAGCTTTATAATATAACTGGAAGTCAAAATTGCAATGCCTTCAGTTTATCTTTTCTTTTTCAAAATTGCTTTGTCTGTTATGGGGAGTTTGTGGTTCTATATACATTTTAGGATTGTTCTAGTTTGGTGGAAAATGCTGTTGATATTTTGATAAGGTTTGCATCAGACGTGTGGATTACTTTGAATATTATATACATTTGAACAATAGTTTTTCTTCCAATCCATGAGCATGGAATGTCTTTCCATTTCTTTATGTCATTTTCAATTTCTTTCATCAGTGTTTTGTAGTTTTCAGAGTAGAGGTCTTTCACTTCATTGGTTAGGTTAATCCCTAGGTATCTTATTATTTTGGGTGCAATTATATATGGGATTGTTTTCTTAATTTCTCTTTCTGATGTTTCATTATGGGTGTATAGAATGCAACATATTTCTGTACATTGGATTTGTTTCCTGCAACTTAACTGAATTCATTTATCAGTTCTACCAGTTTTTTGGTTGAGTCTTTGGATTTTCTATATGTAATATTATGTTGTTTGCAAATAGTGAAATTTTTACTTCTTCCTCAATGATTTGTATGCATTTTATTTCTTTGTGTTGTCTGATTGCTGTGGCTAGGACTTATGGTACTATGTTGAATAAAAGTGGTGAGAATGGATATCCTCATCTTGTTCCTGAACTTAGGGAAAGAGCTCTCAGTTTTTCCCCATTAAGGATGATGTTAGCTGTGGGTTTTTCATATATGGCCTTTATTATATTGAGGTGTGTTCCCTCTAACCCTACTGTATTGAGGATTTTTATCATGAATGGATTTTGTACTTTGTTGAATGCTTTTTCTGCATGTACTGATCATATGTAGTGATCATATGGTTCTTATCATCCCTTATTTATGCGTTTTATTATACTGACTGACTTGCAAATATTGAACCAAACTTGCAACCTAAGAATAAATCCCAGTTGATTGTGGTCAATGATTTTTATAATGTATTGTTGGATTTGGTTTGTTACTGTTTTGTTGAAACTTTTTTTGTCTATGTTCATCAGGGATATGGGCCTGCAGTTATGTTTTTTACGTATGTCTTTATCTGGTTTTGGTGTCAGAGTAGTGTTGGTCTCCTAGAATGAGTTTAGAAATTTTCCTTCCTTTTCTATTTTTTGGAATAGTTTGAGAAGTATAAGTATTAACCCTTCCTTAAAGGTTTCCTGGAATTTGCCCATGAAGACTTCTGGTCCTGAACATTTGTTTGTTGGGAGTTTTTGATTACTGATTCATCATCTTTGCTGGTTATCAGTTGATCAATTTTTCTCCTGTTTCACTTTCTGTAGTTTATATATTTCTAGCAATTTATCCATTTTCTAAGTTGTTCAAATTGTTGGCCTATAGTTTTTCATAATATTCTCTTATAATTGTATTTCTGTGGTGTGGATTATTATTTCTCCTCTCTCATTTGTGATTTTATTTATTTGAGTCTTTTCTCTTTTTTTCTTGATAAACCTGGCTAGAGGTTTATCAATATTACTTATTGTTTCAAAGAACCAGCTCCAGCTGGGGGTATAGCTTAGGGGGAGAGCATTTGACTGCAAAGAACCAGCTCCCGGTTTCACTGATTTGTTTTATTGTTGTTGTTGGTTTTAGTTCCTATACCATTTATTTATGATCTAAACTTTATTATTTTCTTCCTTCTGGTGGCTTTTGGTTTTGTTGTTCTTTTTCTGTCTGCTTTAGGTATAAGGCGAGACTGTTTATTTGAGATTTTTCTTGCTTCTCGAGGTAGTTCTGTAGTGCTGTAAACTTCCCTGTTACAGTCACTTTTGTTGTATCCCAGAAATTTTGAACCATTGTCTTTTCATCTTCATTTTTTCCATATACTTTTTTATTTTTTCTTTTATATACTGTTTGACTCCTTCATCGTTTAGTAGCATGTTATTTACCTTCCATGTATTCATGATCTTTCCAGGTATTTTTTTTCTGGTTGTCTTCAAGTTTCATAGCATTGCTGTCAGAAAATATGTATGGTATGACTTCAGTCTTCTTGAAGTTGTTGAGGCTTATTTTGTGGCCTAAAGTGTGATCTATTCTGGACAATGATCTATGTGTACTTGAAAAGAATATATATTCTCCTGTTTTACGATGGAATGTTCTGTATATAACTGTTAAATCCATCTGTATCTGTGTGTCATTTAAAGCCTTTGTTTTCTTGTTGATTTTCTGTTTAGATGATCAGTCCATTAATGTAAGTGGGCTGGTATAGCCCCTATTATTATCATATTATTATCAGTTAATTCCTTTATGCTTGTTATTATCAGATTTATATATTTGCATGCTTTTATATTTGGTACATAGGTATTTACAGTTGTTTTATCTTCCTGATAGATTGTCCTCTTTATTATATAGTGTTCTCCTTTGTCTCTTGTTACAGTCTTTGTTTTAAATTCTTTTGTGTCTGGTATAGGTATTGTTTCTTAGGCTTTCTTTTGAAATCCATGCACATGATAGATGTTCCTCCATTTCCTCAGTTTCAAACTGCCAGTGTCTTTAGATCTAAAATGAGTCTCTTTTAAGCATCATATTCAATGCCTTGATTGATGCCTCAATTGTATCTTTTTTTATATACATTCCTTCACCCTTTATCTTTTTATTACATTCAAAGTAATTATTGATAAAATGTATTTATTGGAATTGTATTACTTGTTTTGTGATTATTTCTGAAGATTTTCTCTAATTGTGTCTTGTTTTTTCTCTCCTTTACTGTTTCCTGATTTTCTTTGGTGATATATTTGCTGTACTTTCTTTTTATTCATTGCATATTTATTAGTGTTTTTTGTTGGTTTGTTAACATTAGATTTGTATATAACCTCTTCTGTATATAGAAGTTTATATAAAGTTGAAGGTTAATTTTGAACCCATTCTTTACTTCTCTCTTCCTCATGTTTTACATGTATGTTGTCGTATTTTGCATCCTGTTATTTTGTGTGTTCCTCAACTGATTTTTTTAGAGAGGGGGAGGGAGAGAGAAAGTCAGAAGGAGGGGCAGAGAGGGAGAGAGAGAGAGATCATAAGCAGGCTCCACGCCCAGTGTAGAGCATGAGGCACGGCTTGGTATCACAACCCTGAGATCATGCCCTGAGCTGAAGTCATGTCAGATACTTAAACTACTGAATCACCCATGGGCCCCATCCTTAACTGATTTTTTAAAGAAATACTCATTTTTATTGCTTTCCTGTCTCCTATCTTCTGCTTTCACTTTTGGTCCCTCCTTTCCATGGACAGAATCCCTTTTAGTACTTTTTGCAGGGCTTGTTTAGTGCTTATGAATTCCATTAGTTTTTAATTGTCTGGGAGACCCTTTATCTCTCCTTCTATTCTGAATGATGGCTTTGCTGGTTAGAGTATTCCTGGCTGTGGATTTTTCTCATTCAGCATTTTGAAAATATCATGCCACTCCTTCTTGGCTTTGAAAGATTCTGCTTAAAAATCCTCTGCTAGCCTATGGCTTTTCTCTTATATGTTAATGTCTTCCTTTGGCATGTTGTTTTTAAAATTTTTCATTATCACTCTATTTTGCCAATTTAATTACAGTATATCTTCTTGTGGATCTGCTTTGATCGATTTTGTTGTCAGTTCTCCATGCCACTTAGATATGAATATCTGTTTCCTTTCCCAGAATAGTGACATTTTTAGGTATTATTTCTTCAAATAAATTCTCTGCCTCCTTTTCTCTCTCTTCTTCTTCTGGGACTCCTATAATATGAATGTTATATTTGATGGCATCTATTCTTGTTGTGCATAATTCTTTTTTTTTCTTTTTTGGCTTGATTACTTTTCATTACTCTGTTTTCAAGGTCATTAATTCATTCCTCTGCTTCTTCCAAGCTGCTATTCATTCCATCAAGGGTGTTTCTCGTTCTGTTTCATTTAGATCTCTGGCTGTGGTCTTGTCCTGTTCTTTTTTTGTGTGTGTGTGTGACACAGAGAGAGAGATCACAAGTAGGCAGAGAGGCAGCCAGAGAGAGAGGGGGAAGCAGGCTCCCTGCCAAGCAGGGAGCCCGATGCAGGACTCAATCCCAGGACCCTGAGATCACGACCTGAGCTGAAGGCAGAGGCTTAACCCACTGAGCCACCCAGGTGCCCCTGTTCTTTCATTTGAGATTATTTTCTCTGTCCTCTCATTTTGTCTAAGCCTTTTTCTCTATGCATTGAGAAAGTCAGCTATGCCTCCTGTTTTTGAGGGTAATAGCCTTATGAAGAAAAGGTCCTGGGGTGCCTCAGTCACTCAGTCATTTGGGCATCTGCCTTCAGCTTAGGTCATAATCCCAGAGTCCTGAGGTCAAGCTCCACCTTGGGCTCTCTGCTAAGCAGGGAGTCTGCTTCTCCCTCTCCCTCTGCCTGCCACTTCACATGCTTGCGTGTGCTTGCTGTCTCTCTCTCTCAATCTGTGTCAAATAAACAAATAACATCTTTAAATAAAAAGTCCTGTATTGCCCTGTCACATAATGTTCCCTGTGCCCAAGGTCCTGGTGCTTCTAGTAATGTTTCCGATGTGTGCTTCATGTGTTCTTCTGTTTGCTTTATCCTTCAGGGCAGTTGTCTTCAGAGGCTCTCTTTGCCTGTTGTGGGCAGTGTTTGGTATCTGACCTGAATGTGTTATGTTTTAGTTAAGTGTGGGCTGGTCTGCTTTTGAAATAAGACCTTTTGCTACTGCTACTGGAACTGAGACTCTACAAAACCCCCTAGTCAAGAAATGCAGTGTGAGCAAGGTTTAGGCAAATTTTCTAGGGGCATGGGCCTACTACACTGGGACTGAGGCAAAGGAGGTTAGAAAAGACATTTCCACCAGAGAGCATTGAATGGGTGGGAGGCTTGCAGGGCTTGCTGTAAATAAGTTAGCTAGTTAGTGTTGGAGCTGCTCTGGTTCCCACAGGTGGCCCTGTGCTTATGCTGAGGGGTGGGGTAGGGAAATGCCACCTGCCATTTTCTTTGTTCCCAGAGGGGCCTCTCTATGAATGCTGCCTCTCTGGGACATGCTCTGAAATGAAGAAATAACTTCCCCAATCTGTGTCCCAGGCACTCTTCAGATTGCTGTTTCCATACTGTATGTCCATGAGTACTTTGCCTGCCTTCTTTTCAAGAGTAGCACAAACCCCTCTAGCCCCATCCCAGACAAGCCTGCTTACCTTTAGAACTCTAGGCTTTAAGCCCAGGTGGTTGCCAAAATCCATGAAATTTGACTCCTCTCCCTTTCCAAGCCAGTTGCTATGAGGGATCCATTTCCCACCCTTTGTGTTAGTCTGTCTTCTCTGGCCCTTCTCCATGACTGCAGCTCTCTCCCCACCACAGTAGCTAATATCTATTTCTTGCCCAAAGCACAGTTTCATACCTCCGACATTCTTTGATGTGATCTCGTCTCTACCTTTAGTTTTGGAGTTTGTTCTGCCAGTATTCGGGTCAACTCCTAGAGCATTTAGGATAATTTGATAGTTATCTAGTTGTATTTATGGGGTTAAGCGAGCCTAAGGTCTTCCTACTCCACCATCTTCTAGCCTGGCTGTCCAATACAACTTCATTTTAATCTATTTCCTTTCTTCTTGCCATTTGTAAAAATGGGGAAAAAGAAAGGAAGTCAAAAAAATCTAGGTTTTTTGTAGGTTTTCTTGGAGCTCAGCTAATTCAGGATTATGGCATTGTCATGTGTGTGTGTGAATATATCATCTTCTGTCTTCCTCATAATTGAGAATTTATTTCTTCTCTCTAACCAGGAAAACGATTGTAAATCAATTCCTTAATTTTTAAATATTTCCCATTAAAATTATTCTTCTCCACTCTCGAGAGCATTGGTGAGATAGGCACATACCCATATGATAAAAGATACTTAAGGAAAGGAACCATGTCTATTTTGTCTACCACTCTATTCCCAGCATATAGTATCATGTTTATCAAATAAAAGACACTCATTAAATCACTGTTGAATAAATAAAGGAATCTGTGGCCCACTGCAATCTAACTTTCTCATCCACTCCACAGAAACTGCTTATTGTTATTTATCATTGTTTTTATTTATCTAATGTCCAAGTCTGACAGATATTTATAAAATGTCTTATTTTACTAAATACACAACTTCATTCCACAATATTGATCATACTTTTCTCTTTGAAACTTTCTACTTGATAGTACACTTTAACATTTTTTTGGCTTTCCTTGTATATATTTAACTGTACTTCCTCTGTGCATTTCATGGACTCCTCTTCTTTCCAATCTCTAAATGGAAGTGTTCCCAGGATTCTGTTACCCAATATTTTTTTAAAGATTTATTTATTTATTTGACAGAGAGAGAGAGAGATCACAAGTAGGCAGAGAGGCAGGCAGAGAGAGAAGGAAGCAGGCTCCCTGCTGAATAGGGAGCCCAATGTGGGCCTTGATCCCAGGACCCCTGAGTTCATGACCTAAGCCGAAGGCAGAGGCTTTAACCCACTGAGCCACCCAGGCGCCCTACCCAATATTTTTTTTCTGATTTTGCACTCTTTCCTTGTGTGAACTAATTTATACATTATCTTCAGTTACTCATATGATGGTGACTTACAAATCTGTATGACAAGCCCATATTTTTCTCATTTGAGCTTACACTCCATCATCCAAATCTTGCTAGATATTTCTGTCTCAAAGGCACTTCAGCATATTTAAAATTGACCTCTTCAGTTTTTCCCTCAAAAGACCTCTTCAGGGGAAACCTGGATGAATCAGTTGGTTGAGTGTTTGACTCTTGATTTCAGCTCGAGTCATGATCTCAGAGTTGTAGGATCCAGCCCTGCACAAGGCTCCATGCATAGCACAGTGTCTGCTTAGGATTCTTTCTTTCCCTCTCACTCTGCCCCTCCCCCACTTGCACTCTTTCCCTCTAAATAAATAAATAAATAAAATATTTTTTTAAAAAGACCTCTTCAGGAACACCTGGGGTGGCTCAGCGGGTTAAAGCCTCTGCCTTCGGCTCAGGTCATGATCTCAGAGTCCTGGGATCGAGCCCCGCATTAGGCTCCCCAATTCTTCAAGACTTGGCTCAGGAAGAAAAAAAAAAAAGACTTGGCTCAGTTGTCATCCCTAGGAAACCTTTCTTGGCCACCTTGCTACCTCCTTGCACAATTATATCATTCTTTGTACTGACAGATTGTATTTATAATTTTTGGTTAATGTTCTATTATATTAAACTTTTTGAGAGTAGAGACTCTATTTTTTACCATTTATGAGGCCTGTCATAGTGCCTGGCACCTAGGAGACACTTCAAAAATACTTACTATAGTCAATTAATTTACATTGCATGTATATCTTTGCCAAAGCTGTACAATTTTGAGTAGTGATTCCCTTAAGGATCAAGAGATCCAAGTCATTGCAGGTGATCCATGTTTTTATTGCAACAGGAACTGAGTAGTTTAATCAAATCCCCCAAGTGACTACTTGGAAGTGGTACCCAAATTTTTCAAAGTAATTTTTTTATGTAGTTGTTCAGTCACTGGCATTGAACTTGACAACTACTGACATGTGGGTTTCTTGGAATCTCTTTGGTATTAAAAAGTGGTTTTTCTACTCAAAAAGCTTGAGGTCTATTACCTTATACTGTAAGTTTTATGGAAAGCAGGAATTTATTTCTTCTATTGACTTCTTTTTCCTCAAAACACCAGTTATAACACTAGTGAATAGTAATAATTCAGTACAATAGTTATGCTGTTTCACTCAGTGTTAATAAAGCTCTTATTTTTTTCCAGAACTCTCTTTAACTAAGTGCTATTAAGGGAACTCAGAGATATAAAAGCTATATGAATTTGCACTTATATGTATACATACTGATGATTTTTGCTTCAGTTATCTGAAAATATCAGGTACAAGTGATTTGGGGAGCTTGATTCACTCAAATAACATCTTATTTTATTTAAATGTTGTTTCTCTTTCTGTTAATCACATTTAATCAAGAAGATTAAAGATATTAAAACTTAAAAAAGGAAGTTTTTCATGTCATGAACATTATTTATTCTTTATCCTGCTTGAAAGGAAAGAGGTGTTTCATAGCAAATACAAATGTTCTCAGATAGAAATTAAAAAAAATAAAAATCCAAATGTAAGCAACATACTAAGAAATGTACTTAAAATTTATCTTTGTCCTAAAGAAACATTTCATTCTAAATGTCAAAATGAAAGGGATTTTGAAAATACATCAGCAAAAACTCAAGACGGAACTAGGATAGACCCTTAACATTTGAAATAATGTTACCTACCATTTAAAAAGAAACCTTACATGCCACTTGATAAATTCTAAAGAAAATGGTTTTGGGATACTGTTTATTCTTATTACCAAGCATTATGGTTACCTAGTCTTCATTAACATTTACTGATCATAAGAAACAAAAACTGCAATTTTTTTGCATTTAACTTTGATGTGATATACCACAATTAACCCTCAAATTGATAATGAAATTGTTATATACTTTTAAGAAATTTTGTATCTAAATTCAATTTAGTTAACATATAGTGTATTATTAGTCTCAGGGGTGGAATTTAGTGACTCATCAGTTGCATATAACACTCAGGGCTCATTACATCAAATTCCTTCTTTAATGGCCAGCACCCAATTACCCCAACCCCCCACACACTTCTCTTCCAGCAACCCTGTTTGTTTTCTATAGTTAAGAGTCTCTTATGGTTTATCTCCCTGTTTGTTTTTATCTTATTTTATTTTTCCTTCCCTTCCCCTATGTTCAACTCTTTTGTTTCTTAAATTCCTCTTCAGATTCTAAAAGTCATGTTTATGAAAGAAATTTCAGGAATGCCAAAAAAGTTTTTAAAAGTGAAATATCACCAAAAGATAACCCATTATATTTTTTCTACCTATATGTATAATATGTATATCATATTTTTCATAATTTGGATCATAATATATAACATTCTGTATGCACTATTAATATCTTGAAGTTTTCCACTACTATTAAATATTCTTTTAAAATGATTTTATTTTTAATTTTTCTTGACTTTTTTTAAATTAACATATACTATATTACTAGTTTCAGAGGTAGACTTTACTGATTCATCAGTGGATACAACACCCTAGGCTCATTACTTTAAGTGCCCTCTTTCATGCCCAACACCCAGTTACCCCATACCCCCACCCACTTCCCCTTTAGCAACCCTCAATTTGTTTCTTATACTTTAGAATCTGTTATGGTTTGTCTTCCTCCCTGTTTTCATCTTATTTTACTTTGCCTTCCCTTCACCCGTGTTCAACTGTTTTGTTTTTTAAATTACACATATAAGTGAAATCATATGTTTGTAATTCTCTGACTTATTTCATTTAGCATAATACCCTCTAGGTCCATCCATATGGTTGCAAATGGATAGAGTCCATTATTTTTGATGGCTGACTAATTTCCATTATATATATATATATATATATATATATATATATATATATATATATATATCTCACATTTTCTTTATATATATATATGTCTANATATATATATATATATATATATATATATATATATATATGCCACATCTTCTTTATCTATTCATCTGTCGATGGACATGGGGGCTTTTTCAATATTTTGGTTATTGTTGACATTGCTGCTATGAACACTTGGGGCACGTGGCCCTTCAAATCACTATGTGGAAATGATTTTAAATGTCTGCTTAATGGTCTATTTTGAAATGATTTCAAATGTCTTCTTAATGGTCTATCTTCTATAAAGTATCTAACCTTTCTTTTTTCAAACGTTTAATTCACATAGAATATTTTGGTGCATAAATCTTTGTTTCCATCTAATTTTCAAATTACTGCTTTAAGAAAAATACTACCTCATTTTTTTATTTTTATAAAAGTTATTTTATTTAAATTCAATTAATTAACATATAGTATATTATTAATTTCAGAGGTAGAATTCAGGGAATAGTCAGTTGCTATAACACCCAGTGTTCATTCTGTCACATGCCTTCCTTAATGCCCATCACCCAGTTACCCCATCCCCCTACCCACCTCCTGTTCAGCAAACTTCAGAGTGTGTTTCTTATAGTTAAGAGTCTCTTATAGTTTGTCTTACTCTCTGATTTCATCTTATTTTATTTTTCCCTCACTTCCCCTATGATCCTCTGTTTAGTCTCATAAATTACCCATATGAATGAAATCATATGATAATTGTCTTTCTCTGATTGACTTCTTTCACTAGCAAATACCCTCTAGTTCTATCCACATCATTGGAAATGGAAAGATTATGTTTCTTTTGATGGCTGAGTATTTTTCCATTGTATATATAAACCACATCTTCTTTATCCATTCATCTGCTGATGGACATCTTAGCTCCTCCCATAGTTTAGCTATTGTGGACATTGCTGCTATAAACATGGGGGTCCAGGTGCCCCTTGGAGCAGTACATTTGTAACCCTTATGTAAATACCTAGTAGTGCTGTGTTGTAGGGGAGCTCTATTTTTAACTTCTTGAGGAACCTCTGTACTGTTTTCCAGAGTGACTGTACCAGCTTGTATTCCCACCAATGGGAATCATGTCTCACATTTGATCTTTCATCCATTTTGAGTTTGTTTTGTGTATGGTGTAATAAAAATGTCCAGTTTCATTGTGCTGCATGTGGCTGCCCAATTTTCCCAACACCATTTGTTGAAGAGACATTCTTTTTTCCATTGGATATTCTTTTCTGCTTTGTCAAAAATTAGTTGACCATAGAGTTGAGGGTTCATTTCTGGGCTCTCTATCCTGTTCCATTGATCTATGTGTGTTTTTGTACCAATACCATACTTTCTTCAAGATTACAGCTTTTTTTTAATTTAAATTC
Source organism: Ailurus styani (assembly GCA_002007465.1). Classification (NCBI taxonomy): domain Eukaryota; kingdom Metazoa; phylum Chordata; class Mammalia; order Carnivora; family Ailuridae; genus Ailurus; species Ailurus styani. The sequence goes on from LNAC01000930.1 coordinate 322,190, forward strand.
AATTAGCCAATATACAGAACAACATTAGCTTCAGATGTAGAGTTCAGTAGTTCATCAGTTGGGTATAACACCAAGTGCTCATCACATCACATGCTCTCCTTAATGTCCATGACTTGATTACCCCATCCCCTCCCATTCACCTCCCCCCCAGCAACTCTGTTTGTTTCCTGTAGTTAAGAGTCTCTCATGGTTTGTCTCTCTCTGACTACTTCCCATTCAGGTTTTCCTCCCTTCTCCTTTGATGTTCTGCACTATTCCTTATATTCCACATATGATGAAACTGTATGGAAATTGTCTTTCTCTGACTGATGTATTTTGATCAGCATAGCACCCTCCAGTTCCATCCAGGTGGATGTAAATTATAACTATTCATTCTTTCTGATGGCTAAGTAATATTCCATTGCATCTAAATACCACATCTTCTTTAGCCATTCATCTGTTGATGGATCTCTTGGCTCTTTCCATAGTTTGACTATTGTGGACATTGCTGACATAAACGTTGGGGTACATGTGACCCTTCATGCTTGTATCTTTGGGGTAAATACCTAGTAGTGCAATTGCTGGGTTGTAGGATAGCTCTATTTTTAACTCCTTGAGGAACCTTCATGCTGTTTTCCAGAGTGACTATACCAGCTTGCATTCTCACCAACAGTGTAAGAGGGTTCCCCTTTCTCTGCATCCTCATCAAAATTTGTTGTTTCTTGACTTGTTAATTTTAGCTCTTCTGACTAGTGTGAGGTGGTATTTCATTGTGGTTTTGATTTATATTTCCCTGATCCCAAGTGACATTGGGCATTGTTTCATTTGTCTATATATTGTTTGGATAAATGGCTGTTCATGTCTTCTACCCATTGTGTGACATGGTTATTTATCTTTTTTGGTGTTGAGTTTCATAAGATCTTTATGGATATTGGGTACTAGACCTTTATCTGATGTGTCATTTGCAAATATATTTTCCAGTTCTGTAGTTTGCCTTTTAGTTTTGTTGACTGTTTCCTTTGCTGTGCAGAATCTTTTTATCTTGATGAAGTCCCAATAGTTCATTTTTGCTTTTGTTTCTCTTGCCTTCAGAGACATGTCTAGCAAGAAGTTGCTATGACCAAGGTTGAAGAGGTTACTGCTTATATTCTCCTGTAGGATTTTGGTGGATTCCTCTCTCACATTGAGGTCTTTCATACATTTTGACTTTATTTTTGTCTATGGTATAACAAAATGGTCCAGTTTCATTCTTCTACTTGTGACTGTTCAATTTTCCCAACACTACTTGTTGAAGAAACTGGCCTTTTTCCATTTGTTATTCATTCCTGCTTTGTCAAACATTAGTTGACCATAGAGTTGAGGGTCCATTTCTGGGCTCTCTATTATGTTCCACTGATATATGGATCTGTTTGTGTGCCAGTACTATGCTGTCTTGCTGATAAGAGCTTTATAATACAGCTTGAAGTCAGGTATTGTGATGCCCCCAGGTTTGGTTGTCCTTTTTCAGCATTCCCCTGGTGATTTGGCATCTTTTCTGGTTCCATACAAATTTTAGGATTGTGTGTTCCAGCTCTATGAAAAATGTCAATGGCATTTTGATAGGGATTTCTTTGAATTTGTAGATTGCTTTGGCAGCATAAGCATTTTAATAATGTTTATTCTTCCAATCCATGAGCATGTAACATTTTTCCATTTCTTTGTGTCTTCCTTGATTTCTTTCATACATGTTCTATAGTTTTAAGAATACAGATCCTTTGCCTGATTGGTTAGGTTTATTCCTATGTATCTTATGGTATTTGTTGCAATTGAAAATGGTATCGATTCCATAATTTCTCTTTCTTCTATCTCATTGTTAGTGTAGAGAAATGCAAGTGATTTCTGTCCATTGATTTTATATCCTTCCACTTTGCTGAATTCCTATATGAGTTCTAGCAATTTTGGGGTGGAACCTTCTGGATTTTTCACATAAAGTATCATGTCATCTGCAAAGAGTTGGAGTTTAACTTCTTCTTTGCCAATTTGAATGCTTTTTTTTTTTTATTTTATTTTTATTATTTGCCCAAGGGGTACAGGTCTGTGAATCATCAGGCTTACATCTTTCACAGCATTGAATGCTTTTTATTTCTTTTTGCTGTCTGATTGCTAAGGAGAGGACTTACTTCTAGTACTATGTTAAACAACAGTGGTGAGTAGGTATTCCTGCAGAGTTCCCAACCTTAGAGGAAAAGCTCAGTTTTCCCCTGTTAAGAATGATAATCTCTTTGGGCTTTTCATATATGGTTTTTATGATATTGAGGTATGTTCCCTCTATCCCCATACTGTGGAGAGTTTTAATGAAGAAAAAATGCTGCATTTTGTCAAATGCTTTTTCTGCATCAATTGAGAGGATAATATGGTTCTTGTCCTTTCTTTTATTAATGTGATGTATCACATTGATTGATTTGTGGATGCTAAACCAGTCTTGCTGTCCAGGAATAAAACTCACTTGGTCATGATGAATAATCCTTTTATTATTCTACTGTTGGAATGTATTGGCTAGTGTCTTGGTGAGAATTTTTACACCCATGTTCATCAAAGGTATTTGTCTATAATTCACCTTTTTGGTGGGGTCTATATTTAGTTTTGGTATCGAGGCCTCGTAGAATGAGTTTGGGAGTTTTCCTTCCATTTCTGTTTTTTGAAACCCCTTCAGAACACTAGGTATTAATTTTTCTTTAAATGTTTGGAAGAATTCCCCTAAGAAGCCATCTCATCCTAGACTCTTATTTGTTGAGAGAGTTTTGATTACTACTTCAATTTCCTTGCTGGTTATAGGTCTGCTCCAGTTTTATATTTAATATTCCTGGTTCAGTTTTGGTAGTTTGTATGTTTATAGGATTGCATCCATTTCTTCTAGATTGCCTAATTTGTTGACATATAGTTGCTCATAACATGTTCTTATAATTGTATTCAGTGTTGGTTGTGATCTCTCTTTCATTTGTGATTTTATTTGGTTCCTTTTTCTTATTTATCTGATAAGTCTGGATAGGGGTTTATTTTTCTTACTAAGTCTTTCAAAGACCCAGCTACTACTTTTGCTGATCTGTTCTACTATTCTATTTCATTGATTTCTTCTCTAATCTTTATTATTTCTCTTCTTCTGCTGGATTTATTTAGTATTTATTTATTTATTTTATTTTTTTAAAGATTTTATTTATTTATTTCACAGAGGGAGAGAGATTACAAGTAGGCAGAGAAGCAGGCAGAGAGAGAGAGGGGGAAGCAGGCTCCCCGCTGAGCAGGGAGCCCGATGTGGGCCTCGATCCCAGGACCCTGAGATCATGACCTGAGCCGAAGGCAGAGGCTTTAACCCACTGAACCACCCAGGCGCCCTCTAGCTCTGTAAGGTACAAGTTAATTTGTGTATTTGAGACTTTTCTTGTTTCTTGAGAAAGGCCTGTATGGCTGTACACTTTACTCTTTGGACTGCCATTGCTACATCCCAAAGGTTCTGTACTATTGTGTTTTCATTTTCATTTGCATCCATGATTTTTTTTTAATTCGTCTTCAATTTCCTGGTTGACCCATTCATTCTTTAGTAGGATGCTCTTTCTTCTCCATGTATTGAGTTCCTTCCAACTTTTCCCTTGTGATTGAGTTCAAGTTTTAAAGCATTGTGGTCTGGGGCGCCTGAGTGGCTCCGTCGGTTAGGCATCTGCCTTCAGTTCAGGTCATGATCCCGGAGTCCTGGAATTGAGCCCTGCATTGGACTCTCTGCTCAGCAGGAAGTCTTCTTCTATCTCTGCCCATCACCACACTTGTGCTCTCTCTCTCACTCTCTCTCTCTCTCTCAAATAAATAAATAAAATCTTTTTTAAAGATGTCTAAAGCATTGTGGTCTGAGAATATGCAGGGAATGATCCCATTCTTTTGGTACTATTTGAGACCTATTTGTGACCCAGTATGTGATCTATTCTGGAGAAGGTTTTATGTGTACTTAAGAAGAATATACATTCTGTTGCTTTAGGATGAAATGCTCTGAATATATCTGTGAAGTCCATCTGGTTTAGTGTGTCATTAAAAGCCCTTGTTTTCTTGTTGATCTTCTGCTTTAGATGAGCTGCCCATTGCTGAGTGGGGTGTTAAAGTTCCCAATATTATTGTATTATTTTCAATGTGTTTCTTTAATTTTGTTATTAATTGGTTTATATAATTGGGTACTCACCAGTTAGGGGCATAAATATTTACAATTTTTAGATATTCTTATTGGATAGACTCTTTAATTATGATATAGTCCCTTACTACAGTCTTTGGTTTATAATATAATCTGTCTGAAATAAGGATTGCTACCCCAGTTTTCTTTTGATGTCCATTATCATGATAAATAGGTCTCTACCCCTTCACTTTCAATCTGGAGGTGTCTATGGGTCTAAAATGAGTCTTTTGTAGACAGCATATCCCAATAAGTCTTGGTTTTTGTTTTGTTTTGTTTTATCCAATATGATACCCTGTGCCTTTTAAATGGAGCATTTAATCCTCTTACTTTCTGAGTAATTATTGAAAGAAATGAAGTGAATGACATTTTATTACCTGTAAAATTGCTGCTTCTGTAGATCTTTCCTTTCTGGTCTTTGTTACTTTGGGCTCTCTCTTCATGCAAAGGATCCCCTTAAATATTTCTTTCAGGGCTAATTCAGTGATCACATTTTTTTTTTAGTTTCTGTTTGTCCCAGATTTTCTTTATCTCTCCTTCCATTATGAATAATAGCCTTGCTGGATAAAGTATTTTCGACTACATGTTTTTCTCATTTATCCCTGGGAATATATCATCCCAGCCCTTTATGTTCTGCCAGGCCTCCGTGGACAGGCCTATTGCCAACCTTATGCTTCTACTCTTGCAGGTTAAGGACCTCTTGTCCCAAGCTGCTTTCAGGACTTTCTCTACATCTCTGAAACTTGCAAGCTTTCCTATCATATGTCCAGGTGTTGACCTATTTTTAACAATTTTGTTGGGGGTTCTCTGTGCCTCCTGGTCTTGAATGCATGTTTCCTTCTCCAGATTAAGAAAGTTCTCATCTCCAATTTGTTCAAATAATCCTTCTATCCATCTCTCTTTTTCTTTCCTCATCTTCTCAGACCACTATTATTCAAATATTATAGAGCTTTATGTTATTACTGATTTCTCAAAGCCTCCCTTCATCATCCAGTAGTTGTTTTTCTCTTTTTCTCAGCCTCCTTACTTTCTACCATTTTGTCTTCTATATCACTGACTCTTCTTATTTACCCTAGTAGTTAGAGCTTCCATTTTTTACTGCATCTCAGTAATATCATTTTTAATTTCAGACTGATTATATGTTAGTTCTTTTATTTCTACATTAAGGGATTCTCTAGTGTCTTTTATGCTTTTTTCAAGGCTACCTAGTATATTTATAATCTTTTTTTTAATTCTACTTCCAACATCTTACTTATATCCATATTGATTTAATCTATGGCAGAGAGTACTACCTCTGTTTCTTTCTTTTACTGCAAATTTCTCCTTCTAGTCATTTTGTCCAGAGAAGAAAGAGGAAATAAAAAGAGAGAAAACAGGTGGGGAAAAGAGCAAAAGCAGCATTAATAATATGAACAACAATAACTTCAGGAAGTGATTCTAGTGTATGCTCTTTACAATGTGCTGTTTTATATTGGTTGCTCTTTCCTTCTGGTCCTTCCTCTACAGAGTCCCTCCTTTCTTGCAGTGGGGAGTGTTTGGTCCTTTATGTAGGTATGCTTTTATTTGTTTGTCACATTAAGCTGGAAGCTGATGTTTTGGAGCTTTCTTTACTCAGTAGACTTGGTATATGCAGGGGTTTGTTTTGGTCTTCTGAGGGAGAGGCCTACTGTACTGGCTCAGAAGCTGACTTTCCCTTGTAAAGTTGCTCCTCGCCTCTGCCACATTCTTTTACTCCAACAGTACGGATTGTTTCTGTAGTCCTCTGATACTCTTCCTAGATGTTCAAAATAGTTGAAGATTGATCTGGTTGTATTCGTAGGATGGGGTAAGTTCAAGGTCCCCCTGGTATGCCATCTTAGAACTCCCCACTCATCTCACTATTTTCTTTTTCTTGGTATGTTTCAGGATTTATTAGTTGTTGGGAATAAAGATAAATAATACATTCCTCTACCTCTAGGACTTGAGGACCCAATGAAAGAGACAGATGTGAAAGCAAATGATGTGATAAGACAATATGAGGTGTTAACAATATGAAATAATATATGTATTTAGAAAGTGCTATGGAAAGCAGAAGAAGCACCTATAATTATATATGGAACTATATAACTCTATTATTACATTTTCTCATGTAAAATTTTGCAAAATGTTTTTAAGTGTATGTAACAGTGATGAGAATAATTTCCTGAATATTTGGGGATGCTTTCATGAAAGCTGTTCTGAATTATAGTGCATACAGATTTCATTTTGATGGATTTATTTTCCCCACTTCCTAAGCCAGGGATTCTAAAGGTAAGATCCCTGGACCAGCAAAAACAGAATCACCTGGGAAGTTGGAAATGCACATCCTCTGGCACTAGTAAAACCTTCCCAATCAGATATTCTGGTGGTGGGGTCAGCAGTCTGTGTTTAAGAAACATTACAGGTGATTTTAATGCATACTAAACTTTGAGAACCACATTCTAAATAAAGCAATTTCTTTTTAATTTTTTTATTTTATTTTTTCATTGATTCATGATTCATTGTTTACGCAACACACCCAGTGATCCATGCAATACTTGCCCTCCTTAATACTAACCACCAAGATCACCCATCCCTCCATGCCCCTCCCCTCCAAAACCCTCAGTTTGTTTCTCAGAGTCCTCAGTCTCTCATGTATCTCCCCCTCTGATTTACACCAATTCACTTTTCCTTTCCTTCTCCTAATGTCCTCCATGTTATTCCTTATGCTCCACAAGTAAGTGAAACCATTTGATAATTGACTTTCTCTGCTTGAATTATTTCACTCAGCATAATCTCCTCCAGACCCTTCCATGTTGATAGAAAAGTTAAGTATTCATCCTTTCTGATGGCTGAGTAATATTCCATTGTATATATGGACCACATCTTCTTTATCCATTCATCTGTTGAAGGGCTCCTGGGCTCTTTCCACAGTTTGGCTATTGCAGACATTGTTGCTATGAACATTGGGCTACATATGGCCCTTCTTTTCACCACATCTGTATCTTTGGGGTAAAGACCCAGTAGTGCAATTGCAGGGTCATAGGGTAGCTCTATTTTTAATTTTTTGAAGAATGTCCACACTGTTTTCCAAAGTGGCTGCACCAACTTGCATTCCCACCAACAATGAAAGAGGGTTCCCCCTTTCTCCACATCCTCTCCAGAACTTGTTGTTTCCTGTCTTGTTGATTTTAGCCATTCCAACTGGTGTAAGGTGGTATCTCAATATGGTTTTGATTTGAGTTTTCCTGATGGCTAGTGATGATGAACATTTTTTCAAGTGACTGTTGGCCATTTGTATGTTTATCTTGAACAAGTGTCTGTTCATGTCTTCTGCCCTTTTTTTGACATAATTATCTCTTTTTTGGGTGTTGAGCTTGATAAGTTCTTTATAGACCTTGGATATCAGCCCTTTATCTGTAGTGTCATTTGCGAATAGCTTCTCCCATTCTGTTGGTTGCCTCTTTGTTTTGTTAACTCTTTCCTTTGCTGTGCAAAAGCTTTTTATCTTGATGTAGTCCCAAAAGTTCATTTTTGCTTTTGTTTCCTTTGCCTTTGGAGATGTGTCTTGAAAGAAATTTCTGTGGCCGATGTTGAAGAGGTTACTATCTATGTTCTCCTCTAGGATTTTGATAGATTCCTGCCTCACATTGAGGTCTTTCATCCATTTCGAGTTTATCTTTGTGTGTGGTGTGAGAGAATGGTCAAGTTTCATTCTTCTATGCATAGCTGTCCAATTTTCCCAGCACCATTTATTGAAGAGACTGTCTTTTTTCCACTTGATATTTTTTCCTGCTTTGTCGAAGATTATTTGACCATGAAGTTGAGGGTCCATATCTGGACTCTCCTTTCTGTTCCATTGGTCTGTGTGTCTGTTTGTATGGTCAGTTCATCATTTTCCTAGTCAGTCACCCAAGTTTGAAATCCCGAAGCTATTGAATCATGGAATTATTTTACCTTTGGAATGAACTCTAGAGAATTATCTCATTATAATACATAAGGAAATCGAGACACAGAATGTTAAATAATTTGAGCAAAGCCATGTATCTTGTTCTTTTGGTTAATCCTTCTCTCCTGATTTGTCCTACATATTTATCACCAACTGTGATTGATTCTAAAATTATAATGTTTGGCATCTCCCCAGTCTTCTGTTTCCCCATTTCTGTCATCATGTTCCCTGGTTTTGCCTTTTAGTCTAATCTACTATAGGTGCTCTTTCTAAATTAATATTTTTAAAAAACCATAATTTTTGACTAGCCACTTTCATATTCAGAAACTTGGGTGTCTCCCTATGGCCTAACAACTGTATTTTAAACTTATAAAATGTTTTCTAATTTATATAAACTATTCTGGTTTACACATTGACTCCCATGTGCATGTCTTGCGTCATCTATTTCATTCCCTTTGTTACTCTTGTCTTTCACATTCTATTTCACTTCTATTTTTTTTTAATTTTCCCATCCTGGAATACTTACTCCATACCTTTTACCTATTTGTCAGAATTTTAACTATGTTCCAGAATAAAACTTAAGGTCCATATCTAACAGCTTTTTGTCATCACATCCAGTCTCTCCCTTCTCTAAACTCTTATTCTCATTTTATATGCAGTTCATTGGGTACTTAGTTATATATATTACTTGCATTGCTAGGTGACTTTTCATCTATCTATCTATCTATCTATCTATCTATCTATCTATCTATCTGGTATGTATTTATTTTATTTTCCCAGCTAAGTTGTAAATTTTTTGTGGACAGGGGGAAGAAGAGTACCTTATGTTTTCTTGTGTGCCCTAAGGTGCCTTACTGTAATATATGCTCAATAAGCTGGTGATCTGTAATATTTCAAAAATAACTTGATATCTTTATAAATTTTAATAAAATGAAACATTTCTAATTGTACTCTGGCTTATAACTATGTATTGTACGATTTGTATATTTCCATTCAGTTTAATTCAAGTAACCTTTTCAACCATTTGTTTTATGATTACATTTTTTCTACCTCCATTCTATTTGATTTCTATCTCCTTCTCTTGCTCATATCTGGAAGATAAGAAAACTCCATGAAAAATGCTGTTTCTAAAGATCTCAGTCCAACTCTTACTAATTTTTGGTGAAAACTCATATGGTAATTCAAGCATATAATTTCTGGAAAAAGTATAGAAACCTTTAATAACAAATAATGTTAAAACTTATATTTTTAGCCTACAGAGTTCTGAAAAAAATAGCCCTGTTTGTAGAATACTGATATTATTTTTATACTCTTAAGAATTTATCTTTGTGTTTACTGATGTTTCTGGTGAAATGGAATATCTGATTGCAATAAAGAGGGCAACAAATATTATGTGCTGTGTGTTGTATACTTCTTATTTGATAGAAATAGATTTTTATGTATCTAGATGGTGAATTGAATAGCAAGTTTTCTGAAACATTCACAGTATAGGTAAGGAATTTCAACGCTGATTTTTGGGGAGTGGTATATGATAGATCTCTAAGGTAGTTTGGTATTTTGCTACTCATAATTATTAAAGTTTATGGCCTAATTGCTTATTCCATTGGATTTTTATTTTTCTTTGTTGAAAGGACAAAAGATAAATAATCTACTCACTGTATTATACATTGTATTTTTTTCTTTTTTGTTAATCACCATTCACAAAGTCAATAAAGTGATGAAAAATTTCTTGTATCTTTATAGTGTTGCAGTTTTCTATCATAATTAAAAAATAGACTATAAAACAAAATATATCTGCTAGGAATGGATAAAGAGAGTTATTTCTTGTATTTAAACATTGATAGCTGAAATATATCTTTTTGTTCAATATTTAACTCTTTGTTGTATATTTTATTAAATTCTCATCCTCTCCCCCAATTTTTCCTATCTTACTCATCTCCAAGCTAGAAATTCTTCTCAGACTTAACAGAGTATCTATTAGGTATGTGTCTTTAAAATCCTATTTTGAAGAATTCCTGGGTGGCTCAGTCAGTAAAGTGTGTCTGGCTCTTGACTTTGGCTTTGGTCATGATCTCAGGGTCCTGAGATTGAGTGCAGGATCTGGCTCTGCTCAGAAGGAAGTTGGCTTGAGATTCTCTTCTTCTCTTCTGCACCTTTCCCACATGATGTTCTCTCTCTCTCTCTCCCCCCCTTCATAAATAAATACATATTTGAAAATGAGATGTCTTTCAACAGCTGAATGGATAAATAAGATGTGGTTCATATATATAATGGAATATACTCAGCCATCAGAAAGGATGAATATCTACCATGTGCATCAACATGGATGGAACTGGATGGTATTATGCTAAGTGAAATAAGTCAAGCAGAGAAAGACAATTATTATATGGTTTCACTCATATGTGTAATATAAGGAATAGTGCAGAGGACCATAGGGGAAGGGGGGAAACTGAATGGGAAGAAATCAGAGAGGAGATAAACCATGACAGACTCTGAACTCCAGGAAACAAATTGAGGGTTGCATATAGGGAAGTGCATTGGAGGATGGTGTAACTGGGTGATGGGCATTAAGGAGAGCATGTGATGTGATGAGCACTGGGTGCTACACTCAACTAACGAATCACTGAATATTATATTAAAAAAAACTGCTGATATGCAGCCATCAAAAGAAATGAAATCTTGCCATTTGCAACCACGTGGATGGACCTAGAGGGTATTATGCTAAGCGAAATAAGTCAATCAGAGAAAGACAATTATCATAGAATCTCTCTGATATGAGGAATTTGAGGGGCAAGGTGGGGGTTGTGGGGGGTAGGGAGGGAAAAAATGAAACAAGTGGGATCAGGAAAGAGACAAACCTTAAGAGACTCTTAATCTCATGAAACAAACTGAGGGTTACTGGAGGGTGGGAATGTAGGGATAAGGTGGCTGGGTTATGAACATTGGAGAGGATTTGTGCTATGGTGAGTGCTGTGAAATGTGTAAGCCTGATGATTCACAGACCGGTACCCCTGGGGCAAATAATACTCAAAAAAACCTTCAAAATTAAAACAATCAAAAAAATTCAAAATATAAAACAACTTTTGAAATTGGCTATTATCATGGTACTCGGGTCTCAATTTTTCATCTGTTAATTATTTTGTGGATAAACTCTTTTCTAGATCTTAGCTATGTATCTTTTTAAATTTTTTTTAAATTTAATTTTATTTTTTCAGTATTCCAAGATTCATAGTTTATGCACCACGCCCAGTCCTCCATGCAATACGTGCCCTCCTTAATACCCACCACCAGACTCACCCTTCCCCCCACCCACCACCCCTCCCAAACCCTCTGTTCGTTTCTGAAAATCCACAGTCTCTCATACTTCATCTCCCTCTCCGATTTACCCCAATTCACTTTTCCTATCCTTCTCCAAATGTCCTCCATGTTATTCCTTATGCTCCACAAGTAAGTGAAACCATATGATAATTGACTTTCTCTGCTTGACTTATTCCACTCAGCATAATCTCCTCCAGTCCCATCCATGAGATATGGACCCTCAACTCTATGGTCAAATAATCTTCGACAAAGCAGGAAAAAATACCCAGTGGAAAAAAGCCAGTCTCTTCAATAAATGGTTTTCTTCCTGCCCTTAGGAGAGAAGTTCTCTTTTCCCCCACTGAAGATGATATTTGCTGTGGGTTTTTCATAGATGGCATTTATTATGTTGAGATATGTCCCCCTCTAAACATATATTTGGTCAGGATTTTTATCATGAATGAATCTTGTACATCATCAAATGCTTTTTCAACATTGATTGAAATTATCATATTGTTCTTATCCTTTTATTAATGTGGTATATCATGTTGGTTGACTTGCAAATATTGAACCACCTTTGCAACCCAGAAATAAATCCCACTTCCTCATGGTGAATGATTTATTTAACATATTGTTGGATTACATTTGCTAATATTTTATTGAGAATTTTTACATCTATGTTTATCAGGGATATTAGCCCATAGTTCTTTTTTTGAGTGGAGTCTTCGTCTGGTTTTGGTATCGAAGTAATACTGGCCCCCTAGAATGAGTTTGGCAGTTTTCCTTCATCTTCTACTTTTTTAGAATAAGTTGAGAAAAATAAGTATTAACTCTTCTTTTAATGTTTAGTAAAATTTGCCTGTGAAGCTCTCTAGCCCTGGACTTGACTTTGTTGGGAGATTTTTGATTACTGATTCAATTTCTTTGCTGGTTATCAGTCTGTTCAGGTTCTCTACTTCTTCTTCCATTTTTTTAATCATTTTTATTTTATTTTATTTTTTTCATTGTTCCAAGATTCATTGTTTATGCACCACACCCAGTGCTCCATGCAATATCTCTACTTTTTCCTTTTTCAGTTTTGGTAGTTTATGTTTCTTGGAATTTATCCATTTCTTTCAGTTTGTCCAATTGTGTTGGTATATAGTTTTTCATTGTATTCTCTTATAATTGTATTTCTTTATTTTTAATTTTTATTTCATTTTTTATTGTTTTATGTTAGTCGCCATATAATACATCATTAGTTTTTGATGTAGTGTTCCAAGATGCATTGTTTACTTATAACACCGAGTGCTCCATTCAATATGTGCTCTCCTTAATACCACCCACCAGGCTCACCCATTCCTTCCACCCCCCTTCTAAAACCCTCAGTTTTTTTTTCAGAGTCCACAGTCTCTCATGGTTCTTCTCCCACTCCGATTCCCACCCCCTTCATTTTTCCTTTCCTTCTCCTAATGTCTTCCATGTTATTCCTTATGTTCCACAAGTAAGTGAAACCATATGATAATTGACTTCTCTGCTTTACTTATTTCACTCAGCATAATCTCCTCCAGTCCCATCAATGTTGATGCAAAAGTTTTGTTTCTGTGATGTTGGCTGTTATTTCTCCTCACTTGTTTGTGATTTTATTTATTTGGTTCCTTTCTCTTTTCTTCTTGACATGTCTGCCTAGATTTTATCAATTTTATTATTTTTTTTCTAAGAACCAACTTCTGGTTTCATTGATCTGTTCTATTTTTTTAGTTTCTACGTCATTTGTTTCTGCCCTAATCTTTATTATTTCCTGTCTTCTGCCAGTTTAGGCTTCATTTTTTGTTCTTTTTCTTACTTCTGTAGGTATGCAGTTAGGTTGTTTGAGATTTTTCTTGCTTCTTTCATTATTTTTTAATTTGAATTCAGTTAACCAACATATTATACATAATTAATTTCAGCTGTAAAGTTCAGTAATTCATTGGTTGCATATAACACCCAGTGCTTACAACATCACGTGCCCTTCTAATGCCCATCACCCAGTTACCCCATCCCCCCACCCACCTCCCTTCCAGCAACCCTCAGTTTGTTTCTGATAGTTAAGAGTCTCTCGTGTATTTTTTCCCTCTCTGATGACTTCCCATTCAATTTTCCCTCTCATCCCCTATGATCCTCTGTATTGTTTCTAATATTCCACATATGAGTGAAGTCATGTGATAATTTTCTTTCTTTGATTGACTTATTTCTTCTATGTTTGTATTGCTATATATTTACCTCTTAGGATCTCTTTTGTTGCATCCCAATATTTTTTATTTTCATGTATTTCTTCATTTCTGCTTTGATTTCCTGGTTGACCCATTCATTGCTTAGTATCATGTTGTTTAACCTCCATGTATTTGTGGTCTTTCCAAATTTTTTCTTGTGGTTGACTTCAAATTTCTTAGCACTGTGGTAAGAAATATGCATGGTATGATCTCAGTCTTTTTGTACTTGTGAAGCCTTGTTTTGTGACCTAATATGTGACCTATTCTGGAGAATGTCCCTTGTGCCCTTGAAAAGAATGTGTATTCTGCTGTTTTAGGATGGAATGCTCTGAAAAAAGCTATTAAAGTCCATCTGGTCCAGTGTTTCAGTCAAAGCATTGATTCTCTGTTGATTTTCTGCTTAGATTATGTGTCCATCGATGGAAGTGGAATATTTAAGTCTCTCCTATTATTGTAGTATTATCAATGAGTTCCTTTATGTTTGTTATTGTTTTATATATTTGGGTGTTCCCATGTTGGATGCATAAATATTTACAATTGTGATATCTTTTTGGTGGACTGTCTCTTTTATTATAATATAGTGCTCTTCTTTATCTCTTGGTATAATGATTGGTTTAAAGTCTAGTTTGTCTAAGCATTGCTACCCCAGCTTTCTTTTGACATCAATTTGCCTGATAAATGTTTCTCCACCCACCCCCCACTTTCAATCTGGAGGTGTCTTTAGGTCTAAAATGAGTCTCTTATAGGCAGCATATAAATAGGTCATTTTTTCTTATCCATTCTGATACCTTAGGTCTTTTGACTGGAGCTTATAGTCCATTTACATTCAAAGTAATTACTGATAGATATGTATTAATTGCCATTTTATTACTTTTTTCTGGAGATTTTCTCTGTTACTTTCTAATCTTTGTCACCTTTGGTCTCTCCTTTCCACTCAAAGAGACTGCCTTTGATATTTCTTAAAGAGATGGTTTAGTGGTCGCAATCTCCTTTAGTTTTTGTTTGTCTGAGAAAGTCTTTGTCTCTCCTATTCTGAATGATAGCCTTGCTGAGTAGAGACTTTCTGGCTTCAGAATTTTACCATTCAGCCCTTTAAGTATATCATTCCACATCCTTTCACCTTGGCAAATATCTGTTGAGAAATCTCCAGCTAGCAGTGTTGGTTTTCCTTGGCAGTGAAGGGCTTCTTTTGTCTTGATGCTTTTAAGATTTTTTTTCTGTCATTATATTTTGTAAATTTAATTACAATATATCTTCTTGTCCTAATTTTGTTGATTTTGTTGGGAATTCTCTGTGCCTCTTGTATTTGGGTGTCTGTTTGGTTCCCCAAATTAGGGAAGTTTTCACCTATTATTTCCTCAAATAAATTTTCAGCCACCTTTTCTTTTTTTTTCTTCTGTGATTCTTGTAATATAAATATCATTAAGTTTAATGGAGTCACTGGTTTTCCTAAGTCTAATCTTGTGTTCCACAATTCTTGTTTCTCTTTTCTTCAGCTTCATTATTTTTCATTTTTTGTCTTATATGTCACTACTCCCTTCCTCTGCTTCTCCCAGCCTGCTGTTCATTGCATCAAGCCTGTTTCCAATCTTGTTTATTCCATAATTCATCTCTGATTCTTTTTTTCATTCTTTTTTTTCTCTGTTGTAAGGGTCTCTCATCCATGTCTTCTTTGTTTTTCTCTAGACCATAGTGTATCCTTATGATTTGCTTTAAATTTTCCATTGGGAATTTTGCTTATATTTGTTTCACTTAGATGTCTGGCTGTGGCCTTATCCTGCTCTTTCATTTGGGATGAATTCCTCCATCTTGGCATGTTTTCTAACTCTCTGCCTTCTTTTGTATGTTAGCATAGCCAGTTATGTTTCTTGCTCCTGAAAGTAATGGCTTTAGGAAGAAGAGGGGTGATATAGTGTCCAGGGCCTAGCACTTCAGGAAGTGTCTCTGGTATGTGCTTTGTGCACTCTGCTGTTTTGTTTTGGCTACTCTATCCTTCAGGCCAGTTGTAGGCAGAGGCTCTACTGGCCTGCTGTGGGCAGTGTTTATTCCTTTGGCTGAATGTGATAAGTTTTAACTAGGTGTGGTCTAGTCTGCTTGTGAACTGAGACCTCACATCTCTTCCTTAAGAACTCAAGCCCTGTGGTACTCTCTGGTTGGGAGACATGTGTGGGCAAGGGTTTGTGCTGGTATTCTGGGGATGATCCAGGTGTGTAGGGACTGAGGTAAGCTAGACTATGAAGGACATGTCTGCCAGAGGGCTGGGGTATAGGGCTTGATGTAAGCAAGTTAAGCAGGTAGTGTTGGTGCTGTGGTGCTTCCTGCAAGTGTTTCTGTGTTTATGATGAGGGATTGAGGAGGGAAATGATGCCAGTCATCTCCTTTGCTCCTGGAGAGGTGTCTCCATGAAGGCTGACTCTCAAGGACATTCACAAAGAGCAAATAGTATCCCTCCTTGCATCCCTGGGATTCTTCTGATTGCTGTTTCCATTCTCTGCCTTTGGGTTGTTTGCCTACTTTCTGTCCAGGTGCAGGGCAATGTCCCAGAGCTTTATCCAAGCCAAGCTTGCTGACCTTTAAATTCTAGGCTTAAAGCCCAGGTGGTTTCAGGAATTCATGAAATTCAGCCCTTTTAGCTTTCCAAGTCAGAGGGTTCAGGGAAGTGTTCTCTTTGCACATTCCACTGTGTGCTCCGCTCTCTCTTGCCCTTCTCCACAGCCACAGATCCCTTCCCTTTACAGCACATGTTTCTCCCCTAAACCCGTTTCTATGCTTCCTACTTCCCTTGATATGGATTGTTCTCTCCCTTTGGTTGTGGAGTTTGTCAGTCTTCAGGTCAAATTATGGGGAACTTAGGATGATTTGATAGTTATCTAGTTGTTTTCCTGCGACTAGATGAACATGGGGTCCTCCTAATCTGCCACCATCTTCCTTTTCATTGCCTCACATCACTTTTACCACTATATTATACTATGTCTTCAAATTTGTGAACACCACATTTTTAATGTTACTTTTGCCATGTATTTTTCCTCCCTTTCCCTCCCTTCTACCTTTCCCTTTTTACTGTTCTTTTTTGTTCTTTTTATTTCTACTTCCTTTTCCTTCACAGGCCATGACTTTTTTATATATATATATATCGTATGAGTGATGTCATTCCCTTTCCTCTCCTTTGATCTGAGTTTCACGCTCCATACAGAACTAATTCACAATTCCCATTTTCTAGGGAGTACTTGCTGTTAAAGATCACCTTATTCTAAACACTGCTTTTGAGTATTTATATGCTGTTTTTATACTTTTTTCTTAATTCATTTTTTGGTTCTTTATAAGATGGATTTACATCATTACTAGGTGTATTTTCTGCATTCATGTACTTTGCTTTCAGAAATGTGAAAAAAAGCATTTAAATAAATTATAACATGTTCATAGTGCAACTAACAAAGAAACACAGTGGGGGAACATTTTCTAATATAAACAAAACAGTATTTCATCTATTTTGTAAGTATTTTGTTTGCCTAAGGAAAAACCAAACTGTATATTCATTTGTACCATATTTTGTGCAGATATATAAACAGTATTTGGCTTTAATCTATAGGTTTTCTCCATAACATAAGTTGTGCTTTTAGTTGGATTCCTTGTATTGTATCTTTTTTGAGTTAAAAGAATGGCCTATTTTTCCTCATAAAATACTGGGTCTAGAAAATGGGATAAGCACATAGAGCAGTGGTTCACACCCTTGCTTCTGTACTTTAGAATCAGCTGGGAACATTTAGAATGTTTTAGCGACCAGGCCAATTCCATCAGAATCTTTTCTAAGGGACTCAAGCTTCAATATATCTTATTATGTCGGTATCTTTATTTTAGGGTATAGAATCCACAGAACCCTATAAAACAAAAAAAACCTGGAAAAATCCACACAAAATAATTGTTTTGTGACAACTTATTTTTCCCCAAAGATATTGAGATAACTGCAAACATTTATTTAAAAAAAACTTAGGCTGTTTGAAAAGAGAAATCAAGAAAGTAAAAACATGACAGTCCTGAATCTGCAGGTGAATGTTTTAGATGTTGTAGATTTATGATTCGCTGGCTATTTGTATGCAGAGATAAATATAAAGAGATTAAAATTGTCAGCTTTTTGGGGTGCCTGGGTGGCTCAGTGGGTTAAAGCCTCTGCCTTGGGCTCAGGTCATGATCTCAGGGTCCTGGGATTGAGCGCCGCATCGAGCTCCCCACTCAGCAGGGAGCCTGCTCGTTCCTCTCTCTCTGCCTGCCTCTCTGCCTACTTGTTATCTCTTTCTCTGTGTCAAATAAATAAACAAAATCTTTAAAAAATTGTCAGATTTTTTATTAACTTACCAACATGGTAATTTTGAAAGTTGGGATCTTATTTGAAATTTCAAAAATCTTCTGGATATTTCAGTGAAGTATACTCAGCCATCCGAAAGGATGTATACCTATCATGTGCATCAAGGAGGATGGAACTGGTGGGCATTATGCTAAGTGAAATAAGTCAAATAGAGAAAGACAATTATCATATGGTTCCACTCATATGTGAAACATAAGGAATAGCATGGAGGACCACAGGGGAAGGGAGAGAAAACTGAATGGAAAGAAATAAGAGAGGAAGACAAACCATGAGAGAATCTAGACTCCAGGAAACAAAGTGGAGATTACAGAAGGGGGGGGAATGGGTTAAACAGGTGATGGATATTAAGGAGGGCACATGTTGTGATGAGTGATGGATGTTATACACAACTAATGGATTGTTGAATACTACATCAAAAACAAATGAAGTCTTCTGCCCATTTTTTAATTGGATTATTATTTTTTTGAGTGTTGAATTTGAGAAGTTCCTTATAGTTCTTGGATATCAGTCCTTTATCTGTAATGTAATTTGCAAATATCTTCTCCCATTCCATGTATTGCCTTTTAGTTTTGTTGACTGTTTCCTACCCCGAGAAATAATCTGGGGATTTCAAGGTGGAGGAGGGTGGAGGAAGGGGGTAACAAGGTGATGGGCATTGAGGAGGGTACATGCTGTGGTGAGCACTGGGTGTTACGCTTAACCAATGAATCACTGAATACTACATCAAAACTAATTATGTACTATACAGTGGCTAACAGAACATAATTAAAAATAGATTTAAAAACTAATGATGTACTATATGTTGGCTAAGTGAAGAGAATTTTAGAGAAATAATTCAAACAGAGAAAGACAACTATCATATGGTTTCACTTATTTGTGGAACATAAGAAATAGCATGGAGGACACTAGGAGAAGGAAGGGAAAAATGAAAGGTGGGAAATCAGAGGGGAAGGTGAACCATGAGAGACTATGGACTCTAGGAATCAAACAAAAGGTGTTAGAGGGGAGAGAGTGGGGGTGATGGGTGAGCCCAGTGATGGGTATTAAGGAGGGCACATATTGCATGGAGCACTGGGTGTTCTATGCAAACAATGAAGTATGGGACACTATATCAAAAACTAATAATGTACTGTATGGTGACTAACAACATAACTTTAAAAATTATAAAAAATCTTTCCTGATAAAACAAAAAATAATAGTGGTAGACATTAATGAGATAAAAATATATAATGTTAGAAAGTGATGCATGCTAAGGAGGAAAAATAAGGAAAAAGGAAAGATGTGAGAAGTATGTAGAGGTGGGAGAATGAAATTTTACAAAGGGTGCCTAGGGAAGTTCTTATTGAGAAGGTGGCTGTTAAGACCTGAAGTAGGTAGGAGAGCAACCATGTAGATACATGGTTGAAACACATTCCAGACCAAAGAGCACTCTGACATGTTAGTGTACCAGGCATGTTCAAGAAACAGTAAGAAATCCAGCAGGAATGGATATGAAAAGGGAGAATACTTGATGAGGTCATAGAAGGGAAGTGATGGGGAGCCAAAATATGTAGGTCCTTGCAGGGGATAGTTAATACTTTGCTTTAATTTTTTTAAAGATTATATTTATTTCTTTGACACAGGGAGAGAGAGAGAGCACAAGTGTGGGGGAGTGGCAGAGGGAGAAGCAGGCTCCCCACTGAGCAGGGAGCCTGAGGTGGGTCTCAATCCCAGGACCCTGGGACCATGACCTGAACCGAAGGCAGTTATCCAAAACGAGTCTGAGCCACCCAGGTATCCCTAATTTTTTTTAATTGAATATAGTTGACGCAAATGTTACATTAGTTTCAGGTGTGCAACATAATGATTCAACTTTGCCATGCATTATGTTATGCTCACTACAAGTATAACTACCATCTGTTACCATGTAACTCTATTAGAGTATCAACTATATTCTCTATGGTGTGCCTTTTTTTTTTAATTTTATTTTTATTATTTGCCCAAGGGGTACAGGTCTGTGAATCATCAGGCTTACATCTTTCACAGCATTCACCAAAGCACAAACCCTCCCCAATGTCCATAACCCATCCACCCTATCCCTACCCTCCCACCCCCCAGTAACCCTCAGTTTGTTTTATGAGATTAGGAGTCTCTTATGGTTTGTCTCCTTCCCCATCCCATCTTGTTTCATTATTTTTCCCTCCCTACCCCCCACAACCCCCCACCCTGCCCCTCAAGTTCCTCATATCAGAGAGATCATATGATAATTGTCTTTCTCTGATTGACTTATTTCGCTCAGCATAATACCCTCCAGTTCCATCCATGTCGTTGCGAATGGCAAGATTTCGTTTCTTTTGATAGCTGCATAATATTCCATTGTATATATATACCACATCTTCTTTATCCATTCATCTGTTGATGGACATCTAGGTTCTTTCCATAGTTTGGCTATTGTGGACATTGCTGCTATAAACATTCGGGTGCACGTGCCCCTGAGGAACACTACCTTTGTGTCTTTAGGATAAATACCCAGTAGTGCGATTGCTGGGTCGTAGGGTAGCTCCATTTTCAACTTTTTGAGGAATCTCCATACTGTTTTCCAGAGTGGCTGCACCAGTTTGCATTCCCACCAACAGTGTAGGAGGGTTCCCCTTTCTCCGCAACCTCGCCAACATCTGTCATTTCCTGACTTGTTGATTTTAGCCATTCTGACTGGTGTAAGGTGGTATCTCGCTGTGGTTTTAATGCCTTTTATTACCATGACTTCATTCTACAACTAGAAGTCTGTATCTCCAATTCCCCTTTACTCATTTGCCCATCCACCATTCTCCTTCCCTCTGGCAACCATTGGTTTGTTCTTATGTATATGTAGGTCTGATTCTCCATTTTTTTGTTTATTCATTTGTTCTGTTTTTTAGACTCCACATATAAGTGAAATCATATGGCATTTGTTTTTCTCTGACTGACTTATTTCATCTAGTTTTACTTCCTCTAGTTCTATCCATATCATTGCAAATGACAAGATGTCATTCTTTTCTGTGATTGAATATACCACATCTTCTTTACCAGTGGATATTTGGGCTGCCTCAATATGGTTCCTGTTGTAAATAATGCACAATCAACATAAGGGTGCATGTATCGTTTCAAATTAGTATTTTCATTTCTTTGGGTAAATACCCAGTAGTTGAATTACTAGATTGTATGGTATTTCTATTCTTAATTTTTTGAGGAATTTCCATACTGTTTTTCATAGTGGCTATATCAATTTACATTCCTACCAACAGTGCACAAGTTTCATTTTTCTCCATATACTTTCCAGCACTTGTTATTTCTTGTCTTTCTGATTCTAGCCATTCTGACAGGTATAAGGTGATACCTCATTGTGGTTTTGATTGGCATCCCTCCCTTTTTTTATTTTTATTCTGCCACTTTTTAAAATTTATTTATTTATTTATTTGAGAGAGAGAGAATAATTAGTGCTATTAAGTATCTTCTCATGTGTCTGTTGGCCATCTGTATGTCTTCTTTGTAGAAATGCCTCTTCACGTTGTCTGACCATTTTTAGTTGGAATTTTTTTGATGTTGTATATTTTTTTACATATTTTGGATATTAACCCCTTATTAGATATGTCTTTTGCACATATTCTCTCACATTCAGTGGATTACCTTTTGTTTTGTTGATGGTTTCTTTTGTTGTACAGATTTTTTTATTTTGGTGTAGTTCTAAGAGGTTATTTTTCCTTTGTTTCCTTTGCCTTAGGTGATATAGCTAGAAAACTGTTTCTATAGCCAGTGTCACAGAAATTACTGCCTGTGATCTCATCTAAGGTTTTTATGGTTCCAAGTCTTACATTTAGAACTTTAATCCAGTTTGTGTTTATTTTTATATATGTTGTTAGAATATAACCCAGTTTCATTATTTTACATATAGCTGTCCATTTTCCCCAGCACCATTTATTGAAGAGAAGACTTTTTTTTTTTTTTTTTTTTTTTTTTTTTTTGACANTTTTTTTTTTTTTTATTTATTTGACACACAGAGAGAGAGAGATTACAAGTAGGCAGAGAGGCAGGCAGAGAGAGAGGAGAGAGAAGGAAGCAGGATCCCTGCCAAGCAGAGAACCCGACGTGGGCCTCGATCCCAGGACCCTGGGATCATGACCTGAGCCGAAGGCAGAGGCTTTAACCACTGAGCCACCCAGGCGCCCTGAAGAGAAGACTTTTATGCATTGATTATCCTTGTCTCCTTTGTCATAGATTAATTGATCCTAGAAGTGTTGGTTTATTTCTGAGGTGTCCATTCACTTCTCTTGATATATGTGCCTATTTTTATGCCAGTACCATACTGTCTTGATTACTAAGTTTTGTAATATATCTGGAAATCTGAGATTGGGTTATCTCCAACATTGTTTCTCTTTCTGAAGATTGCTTTGGCTTTTCTGTATCTTTATATAATTTTAGGATTATTTGTTCTAGTTTGGTAAAAATATTGTTGATATTTTGACACAAATTGCTTTGAATCTGTGGATTTTTGGGGGGTAATATGCACATTTTAATATTAGTCTTACAGTGCATGGGCATGAACTACATTTTTATTTGTGTCACCTTCAATATCTTTCATCAGTGTCTTATATTTTTTCAGAGCACAGGTCTTTTACCTCCTTGGTTATGTTTATTCCTATGTATTTCATTTTTTTTGGTGAAGTTGAAAATGGGATTGTTTTCTTAATTTCTATTTCTGCTATTTCATTATTTGTGTATAGAAATGCAACAGATTTCTGTATATTTATTTTGTATTCTGCCAGTTCACTAAATTCATTTATTACTTATAGCAGTTTTCTGATGGAATATTTAGGGTTTTCTATGTGTAGTATCATTCAATCTGTAAATACTCACAGTTCAACTTTTTACCAATGTGGCTACCTCTCATTTTTCTTCTTGCCTGATATCTGCAGCTAGGACTTCTACTATTATGTTGGTTAAAGTGGTGAGAATGGACATGCTTGTCCTGTTCCTGATTTTAGAGGACAGGCCTCAGTTTTCACCATTGAGTTAGCTAGGGATTCTTCATATATAGCTTTTATTATGTTGAGGTATGTTCTCTCTAAACCTACTTTGTTGAGAGTTTTTAATCATGAACAGATGTGGGATTTTCTTGAATGTTTTTTCTACATCTAATGAGATGATTGTATGATTTTTATCCTTTGTTTTGTTTATATGGTGTATCACATTGTTAGATTTGCAAATATTGAAACATCTTTGCATTCCCAGAATAAATTCCACTTCATCATGGTGAATGATCATTTTCATGTATTATTAAGTGTGGTTCATAATATTTTGTTGAGGATTTTTGCATCTATATTCATTATGGATATTGCCTGTAGTTTTATTTTTTTGTGGTGTCTTTGGCTTTGGTATCAGGATAATGTTGGCTTCATAGAATGTATTTGAAAGCATTCTTTCCTCTTATATTTTTGAAATAATTTAAGAAGAATCAGTATTAATCTCTTCTTAAAGTGGTAGAATTCACCTCTGAATCCATGCGGTCCATGTATTTTTAATTTTTTTAATAGATTCTATATTACTGATTCAATTTCTTGATTATACATTGGTCTGTTCATATTTTGTTTCTTCCTGATTCACTTTTGGCACTTGTGTTTCCAGGAATTTATCCATTTCTTTTAGGTTGTCCAATTTGTTGCCATGTCATCTTTTTGTAGTATTCTCTTATAGTCCTTTATATTTCTGTAGTGTCAGTTGTTACTTCTATTTCATTTCTGATTTTATTTATTTGGCTTTTTACCTTTTTTTTCTTGATGAGGTTGGCTAAGGGTTTATCAGTGTTGTTCATCTTTTCAAAGAACCAGCTCTTGATTTCATTAATTTTTTACTAATGTTTTTTAGTTTCTTTCATTTATTTCTATTCAGATTTTTCTTTTCTTCCTTCGACTTACATTGGACTTTATTTGTTCTTTTCCTAGTTCCATTAGTGTCAAATTAGATTATTTATTTGATTTTTTTCTTCTTTCTTGAGATAGGCCTGTAGTGCTTTGTATTTCCCTGTTAAAATTGAATTCAATCTGTCCCAATAATTTTGGACCATTGTTTTTTCATTTCTTTCCATGTATTTTTGGATTTTTAAAATTTCGTTACTGAACAATTGGTTGTTTAATAGCACATTTTTAAGCTACATATGTTTGTTTGTTTCTAGGCTTTCTCTCGTGAGTGACTTGTAGTTTCATACTGCTGTGGTCAGAAAAGATGCATCATATGAATTTAAGTCCCCTACTGTCATTTCATTACCATCAATTTCCCTCCTTTGATCCATTAATATTTGCTGTATGTATTTAGGTGCCCCAGTGTTGGGTGTAGATGTTTACAATTGTTTTATCCTCTAATTGAACTGATCCCTTCATCATTATGCAATGCCCTTCTTTGTCTGTTGTTACATTTTTTAAACGTCTGTTCCATCTGCTGTAAGTAGTACTAATTTGGTCTTTTGTTTTGCTTCCTTTTGGATGATAAATGTTTCCCATCCCTTTACTTTCAGTCTGTATGTATCTGTTGTTCTGAGATGAGACTCCTATAGGCAGCATATAGATGGGTCTTATTTTTAATTTTTTTAATTCGTTCCTCCACTTTATGTCTTTTGATTGCAGAATATAGGCCATTGGGGCACCTGGGTGGCTCAGTCATTAAGCGTCTACCTTCAGCTTAGGTCATGATCCCAGGATCCTGGGATCAAGCCCTGCATCAGGCTCCTTGCTCTGCAGGAAAGCCTGTTTCTCCCTCACCCAATCCCCCGACTTGTGTTCCCTCTCTCATTATGTCTCTCCATGTCAAATAAATAAATAAAATCTTTAAGAAAAAAAAGAATTTAGGTCATTCACATTTTAATGAATTACTGATAGATGTGTATTTAATGGCATTTTGTTAATTGTTTTCTGGGGTTTTTTTGGAGACAAAGAGAATATTTATTTTTCTTAAAAAGTATTTAAACTTCACTTTTTTAAAATTTAAATTCAATTACCCAACATATAATACATCATTAGTTTCAGATGTAGAGTTAAGTAATTCATCTGTTGAATATAACACCCAGTGCTCATCATATCGCATGCCCTTCTTAATTCCCGTCACCCAGTTATCCCAGCCCACCACCTACCTCCCCTCCAGCAACCCTGTTTCTCTCATAGTTTAGAGTCTCTCATGGTTTGTCTCCTTCTCTGATTTCTTCCCATTCCATTTTTCCCTCCCTTCCCCTATGATCCTCTGTGCTGTGCTGTTTCTTATATTCCTTGTATGAGTGAAACCAGATGATAAAATGTCTTTCTCTGATTAACTTATTTTGCTCAGCATAATACCTTCCAGTTCCATCCATGTTAGTGTAAATGGCAACATTTCATCCTTTCTGATGGCTCAGTAATATTCCATTGTATACCACATCTTTCTCAATTCCTCTGCCAATGGACGTCTCAGCTATTTCCACAATTTGTCTATTGTGGACATTGCTGCTATAAACATTGGGATGCAGTTGCCTCTGTGGATCACTACATTTGTAACTTTGGGTAAATACCTACTAGTGCAATTGCTGGGTCAAAGGGTAGCTCAATCTTTAACTTCTTGAGGAAAATACATGCTGTTTTATAGAGTGTCTAGCATTCCCACCAACAGTATAAAAGGGTTTCTCTTTCTCCACATCCTCAACAACATTTGTTGTTTCATGACTTGTTCATTTTAATCATTCTGACTGGTATGAGGTGGTCCCTCATTGTGGTTTTGATCTGCATTTCCCTAATGCAGAATGATATTGAGCATTTTTTAAGTGTCTGGTAGTCATTAATGTTTTCTTTGGAGAAGTGTCTGTTCATGTCTTCTGCCTATTTATTGACTGGATTATTTGTTTTTTGGGGTGTTGAGTCTGATAAGTACTTACGGGTCTTGGATACTAGCCCTTTATCTGTACTGTCATTTGAAAGTATCTTCTTCCATTCCATAGGTTGACTTTTAGTTTTGTTTAAGGTTTCCTTTGCCATGCAAAAGCTTTTTATCTTGATGAGGTCCTAATAGTTCATTTTTGCTTTTGTTTCCCTTGCCTTTGGAACTGTACCTAGCAAGAAGTTGTTGCATCCAGGTTGAAAAGGTTGCTGTCTGTGTTCTCCTCTATGATTTTGATGTAGAATTCACTTTTGAAGGAGATTTTCATGGATGCAAAATTCTAAATTGTCAGTGTTTTTCTTTAATACTTGAAATATGGCATTTTTCTGTTTTTGCTTCTCTTTTCTCTGGCTAATGAGAAAAAAATGTGATTCTAACAGTGGTTTTACTACAGGACAGTTTTCCCCACCCCCAGCATTCTTTCAATGTTTTCTTCTTGACTTAAAGTTCTTTTTTTTCCATTTTTTATTATTATCATTATTTGTCCCAGGGGTACAGGTCTGTGAATCATCAGGCTTACACCTTTCACAGCATTCACCAAAGCACAAACTCTCCCCAATGTCCATAACCCATCCACCCTATCCCTAACTTCCCACCCCCCAGTAACCCTCAGTTTGTAATGTTCTGACATTTGTTATAACAATGGAGATGATAACTTTATATGCATACTGCTTGGTGTTTTCTGGGATGTTTGGATCTGAGGTTCATGTACATAGTACTTTAAATATTTCTAATTCTCTGTCTTGTGCTTTCTTCTAGTATTCCCACTGATTTTATACCTTTTTTCATTGTCCAATAATTCCTGACTATTCTATTTTCATCAGGCTTTTCTCTGTTATCATTTAGTATGAGAAGTTTCTGGTGCTGTACCTCCAAGCTCACTGAACATTCCTTACTCAGGAGCTCAATAAAAGCATCCTGCAAATATGTTTACAATGATTTTTATTTCTACAATTACCTTTTGTTTTTTGTGGTTTTTTTCTATTGTATATTTTTATTTTTTAGTGTTACAAGATTCACTGTTTATATACAACACCCAGTGCTCCATGAAATACGTGCTCTCCTTAATGTAGACCACCAGGCTCGCCCATCCCCACACCTCCTTCCCCTCTGAAACCCTGTTTGTTTCTGAAAGTCCACAGACTCTCATGGTTTCTCTCCCCCTCAGATTTCCCTCAATTCACTTTTCCTTTCCTTATCTTAATGTCTTCCAAGTTATTCCCTATGTTCTACAAGTAAGTGAAACCATATGATAATTGACTTTCTCTGCTTGACTTATTCCACTCAGCATAATCTCTTCCAGTCCCATACATGCTGATACAAAAGTTGGATATTCATCCTTTCTGATGCCTGCATAATATTCCATTGTATATATGGATGATGTCTTCATTATCCATTCGTCTGTTGCAGGGCATCTTGGTTCTTCCTAGAGTTTGGTGATTGTGGACATTGTTGCTATGAGCATTTGGATACATATGGCCCTTCTTTTCACTACATCTGTATCATTGGTGTAAATACCCAGTAGTGCAATTGCAGGGTCATAGGGTAGCTTTATTTTTAATATTTTGAAGAATCTCCACACTGTTTTCCAAAGTGGCTGCACCAACTTGCATTCCCACCAACAGTGAAAAAGGATTAGCCTTTCTCCACATCCTAGCCAACATTTGTTGCTTCCTGTCTTGTTAATCTTTGCCATTCTAACAAGGATCAAGTGATATCTCAGTGTGGTTTGGATTTTACATTCCCTTATGGCTAATGATGATGAACACTTTTTCATGCATCTCCTAGCCATTTGTATGTCTTCATTAGAGATGTGTCTGTTCTTGTCTTCTTCCCATTTTCAGACATGATTACCTATTTTTTGGATGTTGAGTTTGAGGAGTTGTTTATAAATCTGTATATAAGCCTTTTGTAGTGTCATTAGCAAATATCCTCTCCCATTCCATGGGTTGCCTCTTTGTTTTGTTGACTGTTTCCCTTGATGTGCAGAAGCTTTCAAGCTTGATGAAGGCCCAAAAGTTCATTTTCACTTTGTTTCCTTTGCCTTTGGAGATGTATCTTGAAAGAAGTTGCTGTGGCCAATGTCAAAGAGGTTCCTGCCTATGTTCTTATCTAGGATTTCGATAGATTCCTGCCTTACATTGAGGTATTTCATTCATTTTGAGTTTATCTTTGTGTATGGTGTAGGAGAATGGTTGAGTTTCATTCTTCTATACATAGCCGTCCAATTTTCCCAGCACCATTTATTGAGGAGACTGTGTTTTTTGCACTAGATATTTTTTTCCTGCTTTATCAAAGATTTTTTGACAATAGAGTGGAGGGTCCACATCTGGGCTCTCTACTCTTTTCCACAGGCCTATGTGTCTGTTTTTGTACCAGGACCATACTGTCTTGGTGATCACAGCCTTGTAATATAGCTTGAAATCAGGCAACGTGATGCCCCCAGCTATGTTTTACTTTTTCAACATTTCCTTAGCGATTTGGGGTCTTTTCTGGTTCCATGCAAATTTTAGGATTGTTTGTTCCAACACTTTGAAAAATGCCGGTGGTATTTTGAACAGGATGGCATTGAAAGTATAGATTGCTCTAGGCAGTATAGACATCTTAACAGTGTTTATTCTTCTGATTCATGAACATGAAATGTTCTTCCATATTTTTCTGTCTTCTTCAATTTCCTTCATGAGTGAACACTCATGTTCTGCAAGTATAGGTCCTTTACGTCTTTGGTTAAGTTCAGTCCAAGGTATCTTATGGTTGTTGGTGCAATAGTAAAAGAATCGATTATCTAATATCCCTTTCTACACTTTCATTGTTAGTGTATAAGAAAGCAACTGATTTCTCTGCACTCATTTTATATCCTACCACATTAGTTATTTGGTGTATGAGTTCTAGAAATTTATGGGTGGAGTCTTTTGGGTTTTTCATATAAAGTATCATGAGATCTGCGAAGAGAGAGAGTTTGACTTCTTTGCCAATTTGAATACCTTTTATTTCTTTTTGTTGTCTGAATGCTGTTGCTGGGATTTCTAATACTATGTTGAACAACAGTGGTGAGAGTGGGCATCCTTGTCGTGTTCCTGATCTCAATGCGAAGGCTGTCAGTTTTTCCCCATTGAAAATGATATTTTCTTTGCATACTTCATAGATGGGTTTTATGAAATTGAGGAATGTTCCCTCTATCCCTATACTTTGAAGAGTTTTAATCAGGAACTTATGCTGTATTTTGTCAAATGCTTTTTCTGCATCAATTAAGAGGACCATATGGTTCTTTTCTCTTCTCTTACTGATTTGTTCTATCACACTGATTGATTTGCAAATATTGAACCACTTTTGCATCCCAGGGATAAATCTCCCCTGGTCATGGTGGGTAAGCTTTTTAATGTACTGTTGGATCCTATTAGCTAGGATCTTGTTGAGAATCTTGGTATCCATATTCATCAGGGATATTGGTCTGAAATTCTCCTTTTTGATGGGGCCTTTGCCTGGTTTGGGGATCAAGGTAATGCTGACTTCATGTAAACACTCTGGAATTTTTCCTTCTGTTTCTATTTTTTGAAACTGCTTCAGGAGAATAGATATTATTTCTTCTTTGAATGTTTGGTAGAATCCCCAGGGAACCCATCAGGTCTTGGGATCTTGTCTTTTGGGAGGCTGTTGATCACTGCTTCAATCTAGTTACTAGATATTGGTCTATTCAGGTTGTCAATTTCTTCCTGTTTCAGTCTTGGTAGTTTATAGGTTTCTAGGAATGTGCCATTTCTTCTAGGTTGATTAACTTATTGGCATATAACTGTTGATAATAATTTCTGTTGATTGTTTCTATTTCTTGGGTGTTAGTCATGATCTCTCCCCTCTCATTCATAATTTTGTTAATTTGGGTCCTCTCTCTTTTCTTTTGGATTAATTTGGCCTGTGGTTTATTGATTTAATTAATGCTTTCAAAGAACCAGCTTCTAGTTTCATTGATGTGTTCTACTGTATCTCTAGTTTCTAACTCATTGATCTACTCTCTAATCTTAATTATTTCCTATCTTGTGTGGGGGGTTGGCTTAATTTCTTTTTGATTCTCCACTCTTTTGAAGTTTAAAGAGAGTTGGTGTATTTGGTACTTTTTCATTTTTTAAAAGAAAAATTTTTATTTATTTATTTATTTGATAGAGAAAGAGATTACAAGTAGGCAGAGAGGCAGGCAGAGAGAGAGGAGGAAGCAGGCTCCCTGCCAAGCAGAAAGCCCAATGCGGGGCTCAATCCCAGGACCCTGAGATCATGACCTGAGCTGAAGGCAGAGGCTTTAACCCACTGAGCCACCCAGGCACCCCGTATTTTTCCATTTTTTTGAGTGAGGCTTGAATGGCTATGTACTTCCCCCTTAGGAATTCCTTTGCTGTATCCCATAAGTTTTGGACTGATGTGTCTTCATTTTCATTGGTTTCCATGAATTGTTTAAGTTCTTCTTTGATTTCCTGGTTGATCCAAACATTCTTGAGCAGGATTGTCTTTAGCTTCCAAGTGTTAGAATTCCTTCCAAACTTTTTCTTTTTTTTTTTTTTAAGATTTTATTTATTTATTTCACAGAGGGAGAGAGATCACAAGGAGGCAGAGAGGCAGGCAGACAGAGACAGGGGGAAGCAGGCTCCCCACTGAGCAGAGAGCCCGATGCGGGCCTCGATCCCAGGACTCTGAGATCATGACCTGAGCCGAAAGCAGAGGCTTTAACCCACTGAGCCACCCAGGCGCCCCCAAACTTTTTCTTATGATTGAGTTCTAGTTTCAAAGCATCGTGGTCCGAGAATATGCAGGGAATAATCTCAGTCTTTTGGTGTCTGTTGAGCCCTGATTTGTAACCATGTATGTGGTCTATTCTGGAGAAAGTTCCATGTGTGCTCGAGAAGAATGAGTATTCTGTTGTTTTAGGGTGGAATGTTCTGTATATATCTATAAGGTCCATCTGATCCAATGTATCATTCATATCTCTTCTTTCTTTGCTGTCTTTCTGCTTAGATGATCTGTCTATTGCTGAGAGGGCATGTTAAGATCCCCTAAAATTAATGTATTCTTATCAGTATGACTCTTTATTTTGATTAACAGTTGACTTATTTCATTGGATACTCCCACATTGGGGGCATAAATATTTACAATTGTTAGATCTTCTTTGTGGATATACCCTTTAAAAATGATGTAATGTCCTTCTGTATCTCTGACTACTGTCTCTAGCTTAAAATCAAATTTATCTGATATGAGAATCCTTACCCCAGCTTTCTTTTGAGGCCCATTGGCATGAAAGATGGTTCCCCATCCCTTCACTTTCAGTCTGGATATAGCTTTAGATTCAAAATGTGTCTCTCATAGATACCATGTGGATGGGTCCTGTCGTTTTATCCCGTCTGAAATCCTGTGCCATTTTGTGGTTGCATTTAGGCCATTCACGTTGAGAGTGATTATTGAAAGATAAGATTTATTAACATTATGTTTCCTGTGAAGTCCTTGTTTCTAAACATTGTCTCTGTAAATTTCTGTTCTATGTCAATCTTAGGTTCTTTTTTTCTTTTATAGAACCTCCCTTAATATTTCTTGTAGTGCCGGCTTGGTGGTCACATAATCTTTTAAACCTTGCCAGTCTTGAAAGTTCTTTATCTCTCCATCCATTCTGAATGTCAGCCTTGCTGGATAAAGTATGCTTGGCTGCATGTTCTTCTCATTTAGTGCCCTTAATATGTCTTGCCAGCCCTTTCTGGCTTGCCAGGTTCCTGTGGACAGTTATAATGTTATTCTGATGGTCCTCCCTCATTATGTAAGGAATCTCTTCACCCTAGGTGCCCTTAAGACATCTTCTCTGAATTTACAACTCATGATTTTCACAATCACCTGCCTGGAGCTCTTTGTACCCTCGTTGATCTTGGAGGGTGTCCTCTCTGCCTCTAGGACATGAACACTTGTTCCATTCCCTAGATGAGAGAAATTTTCATCTAGGATGTGTTCAACTGTATCTTCTAGTCCTCTCTCTCTCTCTCTCTCTCTCTCTACACCCCCTCATGGATCCCAATAATTCTGTCATCGGAACATTTCATGGCATCGTTTCCCTAATTCTGTTTTCATGGCTTCTAAGCTTTTTGTCCAGGCCTCTTCCTGTTCCTTCTTTTCTATCATTTTGTCTCCTAGATCACTAATTCAATCTTCTACCTCATTTACCTTAGCTGTTAGAGTATTTAGATTAGATTGGATCACATTGATAGCATTTTTAACTTCTGCCAGATAAGCTCTCACTTCCACCCTTGGAGATTCTATGTTGCCACTAATGGTCTTCTCCAATCAAGCCATTGTCTGGATAATTGTTAATCTGAATTCTATTTCTGACATTTTATGATCTATTGTTTATGTCCCTGTCCAATAGTTCTATGGCAGAGGTCACAGTCTGAATTTTTCCTCTGCTGGATGTTCCTCCTCCTAGTCATTTTGGTGAGAAGTAGTTGAGGGGATGTATAGCAGAAAATATCAACCATGATCCAGGCAAGGTGCACCCTGGAAAGTTTTGGAGCAATCGGAAGTCACCACCAAAAGGAAAGAAAAAGAAAAAAGAGAAAAAAAGAAAAAAAACCCAGCCCAAATGAGCCCCAAAAGTAAGGTTTATAAAGTACAAAACCAAAAATGAACAAAGAAGAGACTGACCAAAGGAAAACAAAAGAAAAAAAAAAAGAAAAACCCAGCCAAAATGAACCCCAGAAATAAGATTTATAAAGTATAAAAACGAGAACAAGCACACAGAAACACTGATGAAAGAATAAGATGGAAGGTGATTATAAACCCTAGATGTGGGTGAGGAAGGTTATTTCAGTTCCTCGTGGGTGAATCTTGTTCTTTGTTAAAGGACTCAACTTTCCAGAGATACAGGGAAATTAGAACTGGTATATATAAAAAATATTGAATAGGGAAAAAGACTACCTTGAAGCTTAGATATAGATATGGATAAAGATACAGATATAGATATAAATATATAGATACATAAACAGAATATATATATGAAAAAGTTCAAGTTAAAAAGTTATTACGAAATATATTGTTTTAAACATCCAGTTGAAATGTTAAGTAAAAAAAATAAAAGAACAAGAATCTTGAGAATGAATTTTAAAGAAAAGAAAAAAATATTTGTCTATGAAATATACAGGTTTAATAGCAATACCGGGAACTTAATATATTGTTTTCCCCTGATGTTGGGGTTTTACAGTTTTATAGGGATGCTGTCATTGTTGTCCTCTTGTTCTTTTGGTTTGTCTTCTGGGAGAGGAGCCTGCCCTGTTGTTTTTCAGTCAGCCTTGCTTGGGCTGAGTTGCCCTGCCCTCTATCAGGAAGCTGGGATCTGTGGAAACCAGTTTTTCAAACTTTTGTTCTCTGGAGGCTTTTGTTCTTTGTCAGCTTTCTGTGCCTTTTCAGAGGGTCAGAACAAAGTAAACTGTCTGCACCCAGACCTACACCTCAGACAGAAGTCACAGTCTTCTTTTTTTTTTTTTTAAAGATTTTATTTATTCATTTGACACACAGAGAGAGAGATTACAAGTAGGCAGAGAGGCAGGCAGAGAGAGAGGAGAGAGGAGGAAGCAGGCTCCCCGCTGAGCAGAGAGCCCGATGTGGGCCTCGATCCCAGGACCCTGGGATCATGAAATGAGCCGAAGGCAGCGGCTTTAACCCACTGAGCCACCCAGGCGCCCAGAAGTCACAGTCTTCTTCCCATTGAATGGTCCAGAACACACAGACTCCCCCTCTTCAAACTCCGTTGAACTCCACGACCTCCCACAGGCTTTGCGAACCCCCAGACACTGTCTCAGTGGTTGCCCAAAGCCCCCGCTTCTCTCTGCACCCCCATGCCACTAAAACCAGGAGAGATACTAGTCGAGGCGAGCCCATTCCTGATGGTTACCACCCCCTGGTTGGCTGTCTGGATCTCACACCCACGCCAGGTGCACTCAACCCTCGTGGTGGTGCAGGCAGCGAATGGCAGCGGATGACAGTGGACCCAGGGAGCACTGACTGGAGCCCACTCCGGGCTTTCTGAGATGTGGTCAGGGGTGCACTCAGCCCCAGCAGTAGTGCTGATGATGGAAGGCCACAACCCAGGGACTGCTGACTGCAGCCCTTGCTGGGCTCTATCAGGCATGGGCTGGCACTGTCTGTGGCCACCCTGGGACCGTGGGCTCAGGTCTGTGCCTGTGGCTGCTGGATCTTAAAATTGCCCCTTAAGTCCATTTGTTCTTTTTGAGTGCTCTTAACCAGTCTCCAAATTAATGCTGGTCCACAAGCCCAGGGCACTTTCGTATTGGGGTATTACTTTCCAATGGGTCGCTTCTGGTGGCCCCCTCCCCTTCTGTTTATCCTCTGATATCAGTCCAAGCACTCCCACTCCTCTGTACCTTTCCACTGAAGATGCTCTGCCTCCATAGATATCCAGAAGTGTATAATCTTACACCTCAGGCTGATTTCATGGGAGTTCAAAGTGTTCTGGTAGATATTTAGCTCAATTCAGGGGTCTGATTGAAATAAGGTCTCCTATTCCTCTGTCATCTTGCCCCCCTCCTTCTGGTTGTTTTGTAATACTGTGTTTCTTTGTTCTTTTGTTGTCTTTTTTTATGATTGATGAGTTTCTTTAGTGTTATGTGTGGCTTGCTTTGTATTTTTTTCCATGTATCCATTATTGGTTTTGGGTTTGTGCTTACTCTGAGGTTCATATATAACATCCTCAATATATAGCGGGCTATATTAAGGTGATGATCATTTAAGTTCAAATATACTCTTTTTTATTTAAATTCAATTAGCAAACATATAGTACATGATTAATTTTAGGTGTAGTGTTCAATAATTTATCAGTTACATATAACACCCAATGCTTATCACATCATGTGCCCTCCTTAATGCCCCTCGCCCACCTACCTCATCTTCCTATCCACCTCCCCTCCAGCAACCCTCAGTTTGTTTCCTGTAGTTAAAAGTCTGTCATGGTTTTTGTCCCTCTCTGATGACTTCCCATTCAATTTTCCCTTCCTTCCCCAATGGTCTTATGGCCTGTTTCTTATATTCTGCATATGAGTGAAACCATATAATAATTGTCTTTCTCTGATTGACTTATTTCACTCAGAATAATGTCCTCCAGTTACATCAATACACATGGTAAGTATTCATCATTTCTGATGGTTGAGTAATATTTCTTTGTGTGCGTATGTATATATGTATATATATACATTTGGTTTATATACATATATACATATACACACATATATTTGTGTATGTGTATATATATACACATATATATGTATATATGTGTGTGTGTATATATATATATAAAGAAGATGTGGTATGTATATATACACACACACATATGTATGTATGTGTATATATATATATATATATATACACATACATACTACATCTTCTTTATCCATTTTTCTGTTGATGGACATCTGGACTCTTCTCATTGGCTACTGTGGACATTGCTGCTATGAACATTGGAGTGCAGATGCCCCTTCGGATCACTACATTTGTATCTTTTTTTTTAATATTTTATTTATTTATTTGACAGAGAGAGAGAGATCACAAGTAGGCAGAGAGGCAGGCAGAGAGAGAGGAGGAAGCAGGCTCCCTGCTGAGCAGAGAGTCCGATGCGGGCCTCGATCCCAGGACGCTGAGATCATGACCTGAGCCGAAAGCAGAGGCTTTAACCCACTGAGCCACCCAGGCGCCCACTACATTTGTATCTTTTCACCAAATAAATAGTAGTACAATTGCTGGTCATAGGGTAGCTCTATTTTTAACTTTTTGCGGAAACTCCATACCATTTTCCAGAGTGACTGTACCAGCTTGCATTCCCACCAAAAGTGTAAGAGGTTTCCCCTTTCTCTGCATCCTCACAAACATATTCTTTTTTTTATTAGCATATAATGTGTTATTTGTTTTAGGGGTACAGGTCTGTGATTCATCAGTCTTACACAATTCATAGCACTCACCAGAGCACATACCCTCCACAGTGTCTATCACCCAGCCACCCATCCCTCCCAACCCCCTCCCTTCCAGCAACCCTCATTTTGTTTCATGAGATTAAGAGTCACTGATGGTTTGTCTCATCTCTGGTTTCATATTGTTTCATTTCTCCTTCCCTTCCCCTATGATCCTCTCTCTTGTTTTTCAAATTCCCCATATCAGTGAGATCATATGATAATTATCATTCTCTGATTGACTTATTTCACTTAGCATAATACCCTTTAGTTAGTTCCATCCACGTCATTGCAAATGGCAAGATTTCAGGGTTATGTTGGTGGGGGTGCACATGCCCCTTCAGTTCACTACATTTGTATCTTTGGGATAAATACCCAGTAGTGTAATTGCTGGGCATAGGGTAACTCTATTTTCAACATTTTGAGGAACCTCCATACTGTTTTTAAAAGTGGCTGCAACAGCTTGCATTCCCACCAACAATGTAGGAGGGTTCCCCTTTCTCCACATCCTCACAAACACCTGTTGTTTCCCAGTGAGTTAATTTTAGCCATTCTGAGTGCTGTGAGGTAGTATCTCACTGTGGTTTTGATTTGTATCTCCCTGATGCTCAGTGATATTGGGCACTT
Source organism: Ailurus styani (assembly GCA_002007465.1). Classification (NCBI taxonomy): domain Eukaryota; kingdom Metazoa; phylum Chordata; class Mammalia; order Carnivora; family Ailuridae; genus Ailurus; species Ailurus styani. Next base: position 358,713 of record LNAC01000930.1, read on the forward strand.
TTTCATGTGGCTGTTGGTCATTTGGATCTCCTCTTTGTAGAAATGTCTGTTCATGTGTTCTGCCCATTTCTTGATTGGATTATTCTTTGGGTGTTGAGTTTGGTAAGTTCTTTATAGATTTTGGATTCTAGCCCTTTATCTGGTGTCATTTGCAAATATCTTCTCCCATTCTCTCAGTTGTCTTTTGGTTTTGGTGACTGTTTCCTTTGCTGAGCAAAAGCTTTTTATCTTGATGAAGTCCCAATAGTTCCTTTTTGCCCTTGCTTCCCTTGACTTTGGCGATGTTTCTAGGAAAATGTTGCTGCAGCTGAGATCGAAGAGGTTGCTGTCTGTATTCACCTCAAGGATTTAAATGGATTCCTTTCTCACATGGAGTCCATTTTGAGTCTATTTTTGTGTGTGGCATAAGGAAATGATCCAGTTTCATTCTTCTGCATGTGGCAGTCCAATTTTCCCAACACCATTTGTGGAAGAGACTGTCTTTTTTCCATTGGATATTCTTTCCTGCTTTGTCAAAGATTAGTTGACCATAAGGGTGAGGGTCCATTTCTGGGCTTTCTGTTCTGTTCCATTGATCTATGTTTATGTGTTTGTGCCAGTACCATATTATCTTGAGGATTACAGCTTTGTAATAGAGCGTGAAGTCAGGAATTGTGATGCTGCCAGTGATGGTCTTCTTTTTCAACAATCCTTTAGCTATTCAGAGTCTTTTCTGATTCCATATAAAATTTTGGATTATTTGTTCCATTTCTTTGAGAAAAGATTGATGGTATTTTGTTAGGAATTTTACTAAATGTGTAAATTGCTCTAGGTAGCATAAACATTTTCACATATTTGTTCTTCCATTCCATGAGCATGGAACATTTTTCCATTTCTGTCTTCCTCGATTTCTTTCATGATTACCTTATAGTTTTCAGAGTACAGATTCTTTGCCTCTTTGGTTAGATTTATTCTGAAGTATCTTATGGTTTTGGGTGCAATTGTAAATGGGATTGACTCCTTAATTTCTCTTTCTTCCATCTTGTTGTTGATGTATAGAAATGCAACCGATTTCTGTGCTCATTGATTTTATATCCTGATCCTTTTCTGAATTCCTCTATGAGTTCTAGGAGTTTTAGAGTGCAGTCTTTTGGGTTTTCTAAATTAAGTATCATATCATCTACAAAGAGTAAGAGTTCAACTTCTTTGCCAATTTGGATGCCTTTTATTTCTGTTTGTTCACTAACTGCTAAGGCTAGGACTTCTAGTACTAATTGCTAAGGCTAGGACTTCTAGTACTGTGTTGAATAGCAGTGGTGATTGTGGACATCCCTGCCATTCCTGACCTTAGGGGAGAAGCTCTCAGTTCTTCCCCATTGAGAATGATATTCAGTATGGTTTTTTAATAGATTTCTCTTATAATAGTGAGGTATGTACCTTCTATTCCTACACTGTGAAGACTTTTGATCAAGAAAGGATGCTGTACTTTGTCAAATGCTTTTTCAGCATCTATTGAGAGTATCATATGGTTCTTGTTCTTTCTTTTATTAATGTATTGTATCACGTTGATTGATTTGCAGATGTTGAACCAACCTTGCAGCCTAGGAATAAATCCCACTTGGTCGTGGTGAATAATCCTTTTAATGTACTGTTGGATATTATTGGCTATATTTTTATTACCGCTTCAATTTCCTTACTGGTTATGGATCTGTTCAGGTTTTCTATTTCTTCCTGGTTCAGTTTTGGTAGTTTATACATCTCTAGGAATGCATCCATTTCTTCCAGATTGTCTAAATTGCTGGCATATAGTTGCTCATAATGTTCTTATAATTGTTGTATTTTTTGGTGTTGGTTGTGATCTCTCCTCTTTCATTCATGATTTTATTGATTGGGTCCTTTATCATTTATTTTTGATAAGTCTGGCCAGGGGGTTATCAATCTTATTAATTCTTTCAAGGAGCAAGCTCGTAGTTTTGTTGATCTGTTCTACTGTTCTTTTTGTTTCTATTTCACTGATTTCTGCTCTGATCTTTATTATTTCTCTTCTTCTACTGAGTTTAGGTCTTATTTGCTATTCTTTTTCCAGCTACATTAAGTGTAAGTTTAGGCTGTGTATTTGAGACATTTCTTGTTTCTTGAGAAAGGCTTATATTGCTGTATACTTTCCTCTTAGGACTACCTTTGCTGCATCCAAAAGAAATTTGAACAGTTGTGTTTTCATTTTCACTTGTTTGCATGAATTTTTAAAATTCTTCCTTAATTTCCCGGCTGACCCATTCTTTCTTTGGTAAGATGTTCTTTATTTTTTTAAAGATTTTATTTATTTATTTGACACAGAGAGAGAGAGATTACAAGTAGGCAGAGAGGCAGGCAGAGAGACAAGGAGAGGAGGAAGCAGGCTCCCTGCCGAGCAGAGAGCCCGATGTGGGTCTTGATCCCAGGACGCTGAGATAATGACCTGAGCCAAAAGCAGAGGCTTTAACCCACTGAGCCACCCAGGCGCCCTGTAAGATGCTCTTTAACTTCCATGTGTTTGAGTCCTTTCCAGCTTTCCTCTTGTGGTTGAGTTCTAGTTTCAAAGCACTGTGGTTTGGAAATATTCAGAGAATGATCCCAATCTTTTGGTACCAGTTGAGACCTGAATTGTGACTAAGGATGTGATCTATTCTGGAGAATGTTCCATGTGCACTAGAGAAGAATGTGTATTCTGTTGCTTTGGGATAGAATGTTCTGAATATATCTGAATATGTCTGTCTGGACCAGTGTGTCATTTAAAGCCTTTATTTCCTTGTTGATCTTTTGCTTAGATGATCTGTCCATTTCACTTAGGGGTGTGTTAAAGTCCCCTACTGTTATTGTATTATTGTCTATGTGTTTATTTATTTTTATTATTTATTGCTTTATATAATTGGCTGCTCCCATGTTACGGGTATAGATATTTGGTTTTGGTGCAACTGTAAATGGGAATGATTCCTTAATTTATCTTTCTTTAGTCACATTGTTATTTTATAGAAATGCAAATGATTACAATGCATTGATTTTATTTCCTGCTACTTGTCTGAGTTCCTGTATGAGTTCTAGAAATTTTGGTGTGGAATCTTTTGTGTTGCCCACATGAAGTATCATGTCATCTATGAAGAGAGAATTTGATTTCTTCTTTGCCAATTTGAATGCCTTTTATTTCTTTTTGTAGTTTGACTGCTGGGGATAGGGCTTCTAATACTATGTTGAAAAATAGTGGTGAGAGTGGGCATTCCTGTTGTGATTCTGACTTTAGAGGAACCGCTCTGTTTTTTCGTTTTTCCCCTTTAAGAATGATATTCCCTGTGGGCTTTTTTCTAAATGGTATTTATGGTATTGAGTTATGTTTCCCCTACTCCTGAACTGTGAAGAGTTTTCATGAAGAAAAGATGCTGCATTTTTTTCAAATTCTTTGTCTGCATCAACTGAGAGGATCATATTGTTCTTGTCTTTTATTAATGTGCTCAATCAGGTTGATTTGTGAATGTTGAACCACTTTTGTATCCCAGGAATAAATCCCACTTGGTTATGGTGAATAATCCTTTTAAGGTACTGTTGGATCCTATTAGCTAATATCTTGGTGAGTATTTTGGCATCTATGTTCATCAGGGATATTGGACTGTAATTCTCCTTTTTGATTGGGGTCTTTGTCTGGTTTGTGGATCAAGGTAATCCTGATCTCAAAGAGTTTGGAAGTTTTCCCTCCATTTCTATTTTTTGAAACAGCTTCGGTAGAAAAAGTATTATTTCTTCTTTAAATGTTTGGTAGAATTCCTCTGTGTAGCCATCTGGCCCTGGACTCTTGTTTTTTGGGAGATTTTCAATTACTGCTTCAATTTCCTCATGGGTTATTTGTCTGTTCAGATTTTTGAACTCTCTGTTTCAGTCTTGGTAGTTTATAATTTTCCAGGGATGCATCCATTTCTTCCAGATTGCTTAATTTGTTAGCATATAGTTGCTCATAATAGTTTTTACAATTGTCTGTATTTCCTTGGTATTGGTCTTGATATCTCACTTTCATTCATGATTTATTAATTTGGGTCCTTTTGCTTTTCTTATGGATAAGTCTGACCAGAGGTTTATTGATCTTATTAATTCTTTCAAAGAGCCAGCTTCAAGTTTTGTTGATCTGTTCTATTTTTTCTGGTTTCTATTTCATTGATTTCTGCTCTAATCATTATTATTTGTCTTCTGCTTGGTTTAGGCTTTATTTGCTGTGCTTTCTTCAGGTCCTTTAGATGTAATGTTAGTTTATGTCTTTGTGATTTATCTAATTTTTATAGAGAGTCTTGGATGGCTATGTACTTCCCTCTCAGGACCACCTTTGCTCTATCCAATAGGTTTTGTTTTTTTGTTTGCTTGTTTGTATTTATTTGACAGAGAGAGATCAGATCACAAGTTTACAGAGAGGCAGGCAGAGAGAGACGAGGAAGCAGGCTCCCCACTGAGCAGGGAGCCCAATGCGGGCCTCGATCCCAGGACCCTGAGATCATGACCTGAGCCGAAGGCAGAGGCTTTAACCCACTGAGACACCCAGGCTCCCTCCATAGGTTTTGAACCAATGTGTTCTCATTCTCATTAAGTTGCATCAATCGTTTAAGTTCTTTAATTTCCTGGTTGAGCCATTCATTTTTTACCATGATGCTCTTTAACCTCCAATTGTTTAAGTTCCTTCCAAATGTCTTGTGATTGAGTTCCTGTTTCAAAACATTGTGTTCTGAAAATATGTAGGGAATAGTCTCAGTCTTTTGGTATCAGTTGAGCTCTGATTTTTACTCAGTATGTAATATATTCTGGAGAAAATTCCATGTGCACTCAAAGAGAATGAGTAGTCTGTTGATTTAGGATGGAATGTTCTGTGTATATCTGTGAAGTCCATCTGGTCCAGTGTGTCATTCAGAGCCCTTGTTTCTTTGTTGATCTTCTGCTTAGATGATCTTTCCATTGCTGTGAGTAGGGTGTTGAGGTCTTCTACTATTAATGTATTATTATTAATATGTTGCTTTACTTTGGTTATTACCGGGTTTATATCATTGGTTGTTCCCACATTGAGGCCATAGATATTTACAATTGTTAGGTTTTCTTGTTGGATAGACACTTTAAGTATGATATAGTGTCCTTCTACATCTCTTAATACAGTCATTGGTGTAAAATCTAATTTGTCTGATATGAGGATTGCTACCCCAGCTTTCATTTGCAGTCCATTAGCATGGTAAATTGTTCTTAACCCCCTCACTTTCAGTCTTGAGATTCTTTAGGTCTCAAATGAGTCTTTTGAAGATAGCATATGGATGGCTCTTATTTTTTGTGGGATTTGTTTCTTTGTTTGTTGGTTATTTCATCCAATCTGCTACACTGTGTCTTTTAGTTGGAGCATTCAGCCCATTTACATTCAGAGTAACTGTTGAAAGATATGAATTTAGTGCCATTGTATTGTCTGTAAAGTCCCTGTTTCTGTAGATTGTCTCTGTTATTTTCTATTCTACGTTACTCTTGGGGTGTCTCTTCACTTATAGAACCCCCCTTAATATTTCCTGCAGGGATGGCTTGGTGGTCACATATTTCAAATTCTGTCTGGCCTGGAAGCTCTTTATTTCTCTTTTCATTCTGAATTACAGACTTGCTGGATAAAGTATTCTTGGCTGCATATTATTCTCCTGTAGTACCTTGAATATATCTTCTCAGCCATTCTGGCTAGCCAGGTTTCTCTGGATAAGTCTGATGTTATTCTGATATTCCTCCCTCCATAAACAAGGAACCTCCTCTCCCTAGCTGCTCTCAGGGTACCTTCTTTGTCTCTAGGATTTGCAAGCTTCGCTGTTATATGTCGGGTTGTTGATCTATTTTCATTGAGTTTGTTAGGGGTCCTCTCTGCCTCTTGGACATGAATGCTTGCTTCTTTCGCCAGATTAGATAAGTTCTCCGCCATGATTTGCTCAAATATATCTTCTACCACCTCCCTTTCCACTCCCTCTGGGATCCTATGAATTTGGACAGTGGTCTGTTTCAAGGCATCATGAAATTCTCAAAGCCTTTCTTCGTGGGCTATTAGTTGTCTTTCTCTCTTTCCCTCAGCTTCCTTCCTTTCCATAAACTCATCCTCTAGATCATTTATTCTCTCTTCTGCCTCATTGACCTGAGTTGTTAGAGCATCCAATGTAGACGGCATCTCATTCATAGCATTTTTGAGTTCAGCAGGATTAGATCTCATTTCCACCCTTAGAGATACTGTATTGTCACTATTTTTTTTTGCAAGCCTAGCTATTAACTTTATAATTGCTATCCTGAATTCCATCTTTGACATCTTCCTTATATCCATATGATTAGCTCTGTGGTAGAGAACATTATCTCTGGTGCACTCCTTTGTTGGAGTTACTTCTAGTCAATCTGCCCAGGGGAGGATGTGTGAGCAAATGAACTGAGTCCAAAATATTAACCACAAACCAATAAAAATGCACCCTAGAAAAAATCCGAAGTGGTCAGAGCTATGACTGAAAAGCACATAAAGCCAATATGGAACAAATCAATAAAAAATGGAAGGGGGAATGAGAGACTATAATCTCACAGTGTGGACAAAACAGATGATCCACTTTTTCCTGGCTGAAGACACTACATCGAAAATTGCAAAAACCCTATATATATATATATGTATATATATATATATATATATATACATATATATACATATATATATTATTGAATAGAGTGAAAAAAGACTAGAATGAGAAATAAATCTATAAAATTTAAATGTGAAAAAAAGTTTAAAAGTGACTCAAAAACATAAGTTGGTAATATAAGAACCTAGTTGAGGCAAACCTGGGTGGCTCAGTTGGTTAAGTAACTGCCTTCAGCTCGGGTCATGATCCCAGAGTCCTGGGATTGAGTCCCACATCAGGCTCCTGTCTCCATGGGGAGTCTGCTTCTCCCTCTGACCGTCACCCCTCTCATGCTCTCTCTCTCTCTCTCTCTCTCTCTCTCTCTCTGTCTCTCAAATACATAAAATCTTTAAATAAAAGAATCTAGTTGAAACAGATAAACGGTTATACAAAAGGAAGAAAGAGAGAAAGAGATAAAAAGAAAAAAGAAAGAAAGAGAAAAAGAAAGGAAGGAAGGAAGGAAGGAAGGTAGGTAGGAAAGGAAAATTTTAGATTGAAGGATAAACAAGTCATGATGAAACACTTGGACCTCAATATACTATTTTCTCCTGGCACTGGAGTTTTACAGTCTCATGGAATCCATAGGCTTGTCATTCACCTGTTCTTCCAGTCTATCTTCTGGGGAAGTGGACTGATGTTTTGCTTCTCAGGTGTCTTTGGGCAGAGTTGCCCCACCTTTTGTCGGGGGGATGGGCTCAATGTGAGTTGGTCATCTGTGTGGGTTTTGTTCCCTGGTTGCTTTCTGTGCCTCTTGAGAGGGTCAGAACAAAAATGGCCATGACTGGATCTCCATCCCAGAACTGCAAGATTGCGGTCCCCCCTTTTCAGGAAACCCTCTAGGTTAAACCATCTCCACTTCTGTGTGCATCAACCTCTGCAGTCTCCCTAAGATCATGTTCACTTCAGTTCTTCTGGGGGAGTCCCTGTGACCCACAAGCATCTGTGCTTGGTGTCTTTGGGACTGCGAGCGGCTGTGGCCTCGCAAGTGCACCCTGCTCCACTGTTGCCAGGTCACAGCTAGATGCCACCCTACTGTCCTTCTGGGGGCCACTACTGCCCTGATAACTGTTGCCCAGTCATGGTACAGCCAGATCGACCCTCCCAGGGGATGGTAAACGACCCTCATGTTCCTGTACTTTTCAGGGTGTTCAGGCAAAAGCAGTTTCCCTACTGGCCCTGCTCACAATTTTTGGTGACTGGAGCTGAGTTTCTCCTGGGTTCGCTGACCATAACTGGTGAAGCATGTTCAGAATATTATGGCCAATATGTTAAGGAGATTCAAAACCATACATTATAAAGCATTGATGGAGGAATTGGGTCATTTATTTGCCTAGAGAAAGCTACTTCATGGGATACCTGAACACAGTCTTCAAATATTTGAACAGTGTTTTTGGTAATGATGGATAACTTCTTGTCTACCCATCCAAGCAGTAAAACTAGATCTAGTTGGTAAAACTAACAGAATGACAGATTTTAGTTCAATATAAGAACTTTCTGACAGTGCTATCTAAAGCTGGAATGGGTTGCTTTAGTGTTTATTGCTTGTCAATGGGGATATTTAGAGTTGGATTTGTATGCATGTTAGGCAGTACTGTTGCATGGAAAAATCAAGCATTGGTTGGATGAATGGACTAGATGGCCTTTTAGGTCTTTTAAAACTCTTAGATCTTATGATTAATAACAATTTCATTTTTTATTTCTGAGTGTAATTTGTTTCATGGGATGAAATACAACTATAAGACATTACTTGTGCAAAAGTGAAGCATGATGATTATTATATTCTTCAGTAATGAGAGTAGGTGTACAAAGTAGTAGTGCTTGCATATGTCTATACTGGGAAGACTACTTAACAAATTAATGAATCAGGGTTCTGGTTACACTTTTTGCTGTGAGAGTAATGAAGTATATCTCAAAATCCAGGTACAAAGCTGTATCTTTAAGTAGAAGAAGGCAACTCTGAGAGGCCTTGCATCAGGCCTCAAGGCACTAAGCACATGGGTGAGCCATTCCTTCACAGCTTTCTAACTCTTTGACCTATCCACAATGTTTTTTTTTCTATACAATGTGTTCATCACTGATTGTTTATATTGGTCATGCCCTACAAAGACCTTTATAAAATGGCATTGGACAGTGGATAAATAGCAAAAATTTATCCTTATGAATGTATTTCTTCCTCCATGAAGTGACATTGTAATAGCTACCCTACCTACCTTTCATGCTTATGATATAATGTATATAAACATAGTTTATAAACACTAGAGAATTGTTGAAATATGAGGAATTATAATTAAGATAAGTTAGAGTGATTGTAGTCTCAGGTAAAATTTCAGAATAAAAGTGTTAACTATGTGCATGGGTTCCATCAGTGAAATTAAAATGTAATTATAAAATTCAAACAAATATTTATCACAAAGACTGTAAACAGAACTCAGGCTTTGGATAATAGATGGATAAATAAGAATTCGTATTATTGGGCGCCTGGGTGGCTCAGTGGGTTAAAGCCTCTGCTTTCGGCTCAGGTCATGATCTCAGGGTCCTGGGATCGAGGTCCGCATCGGGCTCCCTGCTCGGCGGGGAGCCTGCTTCCTCCTCTCTCTGCCTGCCTCTCTGCCTACTTGTGATCTCTCTCTCTGTGTCAAATGAATAAATAAAATCTTTAAAAAAAAAAGAATTCATATTATTGACATTCTTAACTTTTTTTCTTGTCTAGAGACATTCCTAATGGAAAATCGGACAACCCCTTATCCACAATAGAGAAATTTAAAAAAAATCTGAAAATCTAAATTTTTACCATAATTTATTTCGGTGGCAAACCCTGACATGACATGAACTGGATTGGTAACAAAACCTAGAAATGTGAGGTGCTAATTATTGTATTTATTTATTCTTTTGGTGTGAATAGTGATGTTTCCTACAAAAATATTAAATGTATTTGACTAGAAGGTGCTACTCCAGATCCCACTGGATATGTTATATAATATATGCTATATACTCCCATATTGCCTTTCTAATATCTGAAAAATTCTGAAATTTATTTATTTTTTTAAAGATTTTATTTATTTGACACAGAGAGAGAGATCACAAGTAGGCAGAGAGGCAGGCAGAGAGACAGGGAGAGGAGGAAGCAGGCTCCCTGCTGAGCAGAGAGCCTGATGCGGGCCTCGATCCCAGGACGCTGAGATCATGACCTGAGCCGAAAGCAGAGGCTTTAACCCACTGAGCCACCCAGGCGCCCCATGCATTTATTTNCTGAAATTTAAAAGATGCCCTGCCACCACCCAAGCATTTCAGAGAAGGGACTGTAATAGAATTTATATAGATCCATCTTTATCTGCACTCCCTGTGCATATCTAATTGTTTAAAAAATCAGTAGAGAGGGGCACCTGGGTGGCTCAGAGGGTTAAAGCCTCTGCCTTTGGCTCAGGTCATGATCCCAGGGTCCTGGGATCGAGGCCCACATTGGGCTCCCTGCTCAGTGAGGAGCCTGCTTCTTCCTCTCTCTCTCTCTGCCTGCTTCTGACTACTTGTGATCTCTCTCTGTGTCAAATAAATAAATAAAATCTTAAAAAAAATCAGTAGAGACTACCTGGTATACAAAGAAATATTAGAAGCTAAAAGCAGAGCATTGTACTACATCACAACAACTTCCTATTCTTTAAAATGTTCTAATTTCTTAACCCAAGATCTTTTGATTACCTTTAGCTTGTTCTTATTTCCTTTGCCTAAGTAATATTAGATGGATATTGGCAACTAGATTTTTTATATTAAAATTGTTGACCAAATGTGATCTTGGAGTTTACTCCAGTGAGTGTCTGTTTTAAAAGACCAATCAATCTGAATCAGTGAAACAAAAAGGCAAAAATATGTATCAAAGTCAGGCTGAACTTGACACTCTAAAACAGCATTGCCTTTAAAAAACATGGTATAGGGCGCCTGGGTGGCTCAGTGGGTTAAAGCCTCTGCTTTTGGCTCAGGTCATGATCTCAGCGTCCTGGGATCGAGGCCCGCATCGGGCTCTCTGCTCAGCAGGGAGCCTGCTTCCTCCTCTCCCTGTTTCTCTGCCTGCCTCTCTGCCTGCTTGTGATCTCTCTCTCTGTGTCAAATAAATAAATAAAATCTTTAAAAAAAAAAAAACATGGTATAGTTTTTAAAATATAGCAACATTTTACGAGTAAAATAAAGTGAAGTGAAAAACCCTAGGCAAACTGTTCTTCATCCTGATAAGCCCACCAAGGAGATGTTAGTGCTTTTTTTTTTTTTTTGACTAGCTCATAGCTGAGGACAATAGTTTTCATTTAGGATAGATTTTACTGGCCAAGGATGCATCCACCTATATACTTCAGATATTGAGGTTTTTTTTGGTTTACTAGCAGTTCATTTTCAGAAACCCATTTAAGAATGATTTTTCACTGTCTATACCATATTTGATGTCCATTATCCTGATATCTACACTTCTGGCTCTTCAGAGCCTGATTCCTCTACCACTTTTCTTAAGAACTCACAGAAGGAATTGAGTGTTTTGCCCTAAAATCTGACAATTCACTCAGTAAGTTTTAAAATCGCTCCATTAAATAAAAGATCTTTAATGATTTTTTTAAAATGTATTAAACTGAGTCAAAAGAGATATGGCACAGTTAATCAAATTGGGAATTTTAACGTTTGGAATTGATGGGACTTAAATCAGATATTCGGATCACTAAACAGCTACTTAGTTGTCTTTTGACTTTTCTTTTGTCTTTTTATTTTCCCAAGACTATTCCCATCTTCTTCACAGGTACAGTTACTGTCTTGTTTTATTGCTACATTGTTTTAACTTTTTAAAATTCTACATACCCTCCACCCCAACTTGCGTTTATTGGTCTCTTTGTTAACATTGGGCTATTTTATCTATTATTCTACTCATTAATTTATTTGTATAACTTGTTCTCTATTGTTTCACATGAATCTTGAGCTTTCTGATTACCTTTACATTTTTTTCTGAGTGAGAATTAAATGAGTTAATTAAAGCACTTAGTACCTGACATATTATGAGCATTATATAATTTTTGGTATTTTTACCATTTAATTACATGTTTAAAAATCCTGAACTCAAAAATTTAAAATTTTAAAATCTGCATTTGGCATTACATATCATGAAATATATAATTTCTGTACGCTTCCTTTAGAAATTGTACAGGTATATTTTCCTATTCAAATTAAACTCTGATTTAGCATTCTCTTTCATATACACAATTTATACTCTTAGATGTCACTAATTTTTTATCTTCTTTTTTTTAAAGATTTTATTTATTTATTTCACAGAGGGAGAGAGATCACAAGGAGGCAGAGAGGCAGGAAGAGAGAGAGGGGGAAGCAGGCTCCCTGCTGAGCAGAGAGCCCGATGCCGATGCCGGCTTCCATCCCAGGACCCTGAGATCATGACCTGAGCCGAAAGCAGAGGCTTTAACCCACTGAGCCACCCAGGCGCCCAATTTTTTATCTTCTTCCACTGATATATATTATAGTGTCAGAAAAAAATTGAGCAACTGTCTTGTTCCATCTTTGGTCCTTCCAAAGTGTACTAATTCCCTTCTACATTTCACTTCAGAATGACTACATGGGCTATCCAAAACATATCCCTTGGATCATTGGCTTTGACAAAAATTTCCTTCCTATAATCTATTTGCTTATCTCTCTTCTCAGTTTTGATATTTTTATTAAAAACAGTTATGGGATGATTTCTATAAACTGGTCATACTATATTAAAACATTATTTTGGAAAGAACTCTATCTTTTAAAATACTTTTATATTAATTTTTGTCATTCAGAACAATGATCAAATGTTAATCAACTATAATATTTTATAACGGAGAATTTTTAAAACAATGTTCATTTGGGAGATGAAAATTAAATAAAAAATATGCCCCCAAAGTTTTTATTTCAGAAATTACAAGTTAATTTTGATTTTGTATATAGACAGTTACAATAAAACAAAAAAAATTGGCTATGTACATATATCTGTATCATTATCTATTTGTCTTTACTATTTTTTATTAAAGTCAAAGTAACATAAGGCATACATTTTTCATCTTTAATATGTCCTGTGTAACGTTGGAATTTTTTTGAGTTTTCATAGTTGGAATTGCCTTATAATTTTCTCATTTGAAAATATTTTTAACTGTAAGAGCATTAAGGACGTAACAGTAATCTATTCTTTGTCTCCTGGCAACAGTATCCATGGTGTTGTGGCAAGTGAGGTACAGAAAATGTGAGGAGATCAGTTGATGGGGAACTCTGGAGAAGGAAGTTAATCTTCAGAGTAGTAGTGTTGTTAAATTCAAAAAAGTGTGCTGCCAAAAGACACGGTGAGAAATCTCATAGAAAGGAAGTTTTACTATTCTTCCTTTTAGTTTCAACGATGAGCAGACATTGAAATTGACATTGGAATTACATTTTCTTCAAAAATTTATTTTACTCAACTAAAATTTATATTGAATTTCTTTAAAAATTAGCTCTTTTATTAATAATTGTGTCTATATTTATGGCTGTGATAAAATTGAACTCAGTTAATGTGATGAAAAAGGCATTAATAATTGTATTTGAATTTTACTTTCTGTGCTTGTCAACACTTATAGATGATAAACAAAATATAACTTATATGTTAATGTAGTATCAAGAATTATGTTTATTCAAAGCTCCATGATAAGGGAATTGCAGTCCCTCCTGATTAATTGACTAACACATTTACATGTCAATAAATAGCCAGATAGTGAATGATTCTAAAAACTTAAACTTTACACATTTCTAAAGTGATTAAGGTCTGCACCTCTTTTTTTTAGATATCAGGTGTGTTTACTGCATATCAGTGAAAGAATGTTATAGACAGTTAATTAAGCATATTTACATATATATATTTCTTTCTATAATCCTAAATTTCCTTTCAAGATTTATTTTTCCTTCTATAAAGCACCCATTAGTTATCTCTTTTGTATAGTCTTTAGGTACCTTAAAAGTGAACTATATTGTGTGCTGGTAGAAACATTTAAAGGAAGTAAAGCTTAGAAACAATAACCCAATTAATACATTTAATATTACTAGTTATAAATTTAGTGGATTTCATCGAAGCAATTCTACTTTCAGAAAAACTGCCCTCTGAGCATGAATATAAGTTTATGTTTATGTTGGCAATGTTTGAAGAAGGAGGAAGGAGGAGGGTGTATGTGGGTGTGTGCTAGGAAAAGACATTTGTCAGACAGCATTTTGGGAAACAGGAGGAAATTAGGTTTCTGTGTGGGGCGAGAGAAAGGGTAGTATCATTCCACTGGACAAAGTCCTACAGTAAAGGAGAAAGGAAAGTAATGGAAAGATCAGCAGCCTGGAGTAGGTAGAACCCATATGACTCAATACTATGAACCACCTTAAATTGGTTGCCATGGAAATAGTTTTTACACTATTTCTGTAAATATAAATAAAATAAATATAATAATAATTAATATGTTTTATAAATTAGATTTTATGAATTATAAAATTTATTTTAATAAATTATAAATATATTTTATATAAAAATAATTATAGTGAATATAAATAAAAACTATAAATAGTTTTACACAAAGGGGGATGAGCATGGGAGGAAGGGAAGTCTGTAGAGTGGGTGAGTGTGACTCTAAGTGTCTGTTGGGGAAAGTACTGTCAGTACCCACTTGCCCTTGGACAACAGTGGCTTAGGAGACCTGGCAGCTATTATAAGTGATTGCTCTCTTTGCTCTCTTTCCCTTCTTTCTTAATTTCTTTCTTTCCTTCCTTCTCCCCTTATTCCTTTCCTTTTTTTTTAATCTTTGCGTTTCTCTTTCTTTTATTCTGGCCACCATCCCCCTTCTCCTCTGTGCTTAACAGCAGGCCCCCTCCAGAACCATATTCTAGCACCACATCCCTGCCCCACTCCAGTTGTCTGGGTGGATTTGAAGAGAGCAACAGTTGGTGAAATGAGTTCTTATGGTCCAGAAGGTGCTGTTAAGGGAAAGGGGAAACAGTCTATCATATATATATATATATATATATATATATATATATATAT
>LNAC01000930.1:373612-415304 GCA_002007465.1 Ailurus styani
TATATATATTAATGCTAAGGCTTTTTCGTGGAGCATTCTGGTAGATTCCTACTTCTCTGCCTCTTCAGATAGTGTTCCTGAGTCATATGGAAGGTATATATTTTGTTGACTATAATTTTGGAGCCCCCTTCAGTCTCCAGAGAATCCTTCCTTGATCCATATGCGTTGACGGGTTATCCACAAAGAGGTAATAATTCTGGAATGACTTGAAGGATGCTTACCTGGTTACTGGATACACTGTGAGAGTCATGGTGACTTGAGCAGGGTCCAGTGGAGAGGGGATGGAGATTGGTTCTCACTAGGCAGCTTAAGCTCACAACTTGCCTAGAAGCCTATTGTAATTCAGTCTTCTCAGTGATTTTCCTACCTTGTCCTTCCCTCCAAATGGAACCAGAGTTCTCTTTTACCAGCTCTCCTCTTTGAGGTTAGTAGCAGTTTGGAGAGGCAGCAACTCTTTGCCTCAGGTACAGTAAAAGCAAAAGAAGTTTGACCTGGTGACTGTTGGTTTTGCGTAGCTATCAGCCTCTACCATCCACTATAAGGAGCAGAGGGAGAAGAAGAAAGTGGTGCTACTGAGAGGTCTCACACTTCCCATTGTAAGGGATCAACACTAAACCTGAAAGGATCTGGGAGGTGATTTCCTTAGAATAGTGCACACTTTAACACTTTAAAGCAACAAACATCCAGATTAACATAAAAAATATATAAACAAACGCGAGAAAGTATTTGTATATGGGTTGGGGGCAGTGTGGGAAGGAAATAATAGGATTTCTCTAGGATTAGAGGCAGAGGTTTAACCTGAGGGAAGGTAGTTCCTTTTTAAGCTTCTGAGCATCATGTTTTTAAATCCAGAACTGTTCCTCATTGAGGCTTTTGTGTTGTTTTCTCTAGGAAGCTGGCATGTTGATCTTAATTGTTCCAATGCACCTTTCACCTGAGTTTTAAATCCAAGAAGTTTTTAACTTCTTTTGGCATGGTTCCATCCACATATAAGAATTTCGAGATAAGTTATTTCCCTGTTCATCAATGACAGGAAACCAGTAATTCATGTTAATTCTCAGTAAGAACACTCTTAGAACAAAAATTGGAGCTAAGCATGGTGTTTGAAAAGAGATGGTTATAGAGTAAAGAGAATGACAGACCAGGATATAAGTAGCACTAAAGCAGGATCTATCTGCCGGCCTTTTTTGAGTATGAATAGAAACTAGAAATCTTAAGCATTTCTACCATCCTTTGGTACAGGAGAAATTGATGTTCTCCTACCCCTACCTTTATGGGCAAGCCTAATTATAATAAGTCCAATAACATCTCTGAGCACCTTGCCACTTCTAGTAGTTGAAAATGAAGTTATCACACATGTTTTTAACACAATTAAAACATTTTTAAAATTAAGAAAGTTTAAAAACAAACACTTTTTCCTCAAGTTTCATCATTATCTGAAGTGTATTAGTAAGGGCTAGTAATTTGGAAAATGAACCCATTCATTTCATTAGTAGAATCCCAGACAAGTAAAATAGTTTTGTGAATTAACCTAAATTGTTACTGTTTTAACATCAGTATCATGAGATTTATTCTTTAGAACCAAATCTGAAAATGACTAATGCTAAAGTGAACTGGTATTGAGAAGTCCCTCCCAAATCTTTAAATGCTATAGATTTGTAACATCAACGGTGCATTATGGAATAAGTAATATGGTGTTTTGTGATATATGTATTGTTCTAGGATTTAAGCACTATGCTTAGTAGTATAAAAATTGCATACACACAATAATAGAACCCTCATATAACCATTCTAAATTAAATTATAAACAAATCTTGGAATTTTATTTATATTAGCAACTTTGGAAATGTGTAGCTTTCCCTTTACACTTTTTTCTTTTAAAACATTCATCCTGAGGTGCTTGGGTTGCTCATTCAGTTAAGTGTCTGCCTTTGGCTCAGGTCACAATACCAGAGTCCTGGGATCGAGCGCTGTGTTGGGATCTTTGCTCAGTGGGAGCCTGCTTTTCTCCGTCCATGCTGCTCCCCCTGCTTGTACTCTCTCCATCAAATAAATAAATAAAATGTTTAAAAAATAAAAATAAATAACACATTCATCCTTTGCCAGATTTTAACCTGAAATATATTTTAAGATTTCTTGGTAATTGGGGCACCTGGGTGGCTCAGTGGGTTATGCCTCTGCCTTCAGCTCAGGTCATGATCTCAGGGTCTTTGGATCAAGTCCAGTACTGGGCTCTCTGCTCAGCAGGGAGCCTGCTTCCCCCTCTCTCTCTGCCTGCCTCTCTGCCTACTTGTGATATCTCTCTCTGTGTCAAATAAATAAATAAAATTTTAAAAAATATTTCTTGGTAATTAAATCCTTTATTTTTCAAATTTTTTTTTAAATTCTAGTTAGTTAACATACAGTGTAATATTGGTTTCAGGATTAGAATTTAGTGATTCATCACTTACATATAACAGCCAGTGCTCAACACAACAATTGCCCTTCTTAATACCCATCACCCATTTAGCCCATCCCCCGTCCACCTCCCCTCCATCAACCCTGTTTGTCCTGTGTAGTTGAGAGTCTCTTATGGTTTGTTTGCCTCTCTTTTTTTCCCCTTTCCCCTATGTCCATCTGTTTTGTTTCTTAAATTCCACATGGGCTAATAGAAGAGTCCACAGGGATAAACAAGAAAATACTTTATTATAATCCATGACTTATAGTCAATATATTTATTTCTTAACAGATTATAAAATAGCTGCCTATTTAGATGGATAAATCTATTGTGATTATGGTGCTTTTAAAAAGAATTTTTGGGTTATCCACACAGCTTAATGTTAGTTGTAGTTATTGAGAGTACAATGGAACATCATTTAGCCATGAAAAAGAATGGAATCTTGCCATTTGCAGTGACATAGATGGGGCTAGAGAGTATAATGCTAAGTGAAATGGGTCAGTCATAGAAAGACAAAATACCATATGATTTCACTCATATATGTAATTTAAGAATCAAAACAAATGAAGAAAGGGAAAAAGAGACAAGCTAAGAAAGAGACTTCTAATTATTGAGAACAAAATGATGGCTCCCAGAGGGAAGGTGGGTAGGGGGATGGGTGAAATAAGTAATGGGGTTTGAGTGCATTTATCATGATGAACACTGGGTGATGTATGGAATTCTTGAATCACTGTATTTTATAACTGAAACTAATAGAACACTTTATGTTAATTGTACTGGAGTTAAAATAAAATAAAAATAAAATAAAATAAAAAATAAATAAAATAAAAATAAAATAAAAATAAATAAAAAAGACACCAAATTTACTTGAAAATGTTTTGCACCTATAATTGGTCTCTAAACACAGACTTATTTATTTTTAAGATTTCATTTATTCATTTGAGACAGAGAACAGGAGCAGGGGAAGTGGCAGAGGGAGAGGGAGAAGCAGACTTCCCACTAAGCTGGGAGCCTGATCTGGGGCTCAATTCCAGGACCCTGAGATCATGACCTGAGCTGAAGGCAGATGCTTAACCATCCTAGCCATCCACGTGCCTCAACACAGGCTTATTTCTACATTTCCTTTTAGGCAAAACCTATTCTGATCTTGGAACAAAGAACTAATGAATTGAAAGAAAACTGGTTCTTTTGAGTTTTTTAACTTCCATTTTACTTTATAAACATTTTTAAAATTTCACTTGCTTTGCCTTCCACTGCTTTGTTATCTCTGATGGTATCCCTGTGCTTTGGGTTAGCACAGCAAAGAATCAAAAAAAAATTCTCTCCAGTATTGAGAATATAAGAAAAAAATTAAACCAATTAAGATAATTTGGTTAAAAAGTTTATCTTCTTTATCCCTGCATGGCTATCACAATACTTTTATTCCTTTTACAGGTAGGTACCACTCTACTCCCCAGTAAACATTAAATTTAAAAATTTGGTTTGATTAGCCAACTATTTGATTGACGTTGCAACTTTATTTTTGAAATGCAAAATTACAAAACAGTACATGTTTTACATTTTTCATCGCTGAGTGAGATACAAAGCAGTGACCATGATGGGTGAAGGGTTTTTTTCTTATCCTGGCCTGACTTATGGGTCCATAGGTATCCCAGTTAATATTTTCTTAACTGTTTTTTTCAGATTTGAATGAGTCAAATATCAGTAGGAGTTTTCTCTTAGGTTAATGTATTACTTCACTCTTTACTTTTGACAGGGTGAAAACAGTACAAGACTTTTCTAAGAGATGACTAACACTTTTGTTTTCTTTTTATTTTCTATTTAGTGCATTGTATTATTATGTCATCCAGGGTATTCTACTGTGTTATTGAATATAGCATGGAAGCATCAAAGCAATATTACTTGGCAAAATATTATATTTTCTTCTTGATATGCCAGAATGCTATTTTTTTCTGAAATGGGTATTTTTATTTTTAAAGAGATAATAGTTGGTTGTGCATAACCCATAGCTTAAGGAAATAACTACATTGTCATTTCTTACCATTTCTCACAGATATTACAATTCCTTCTTAGAAACAAAAGCAATACACCAGTTAAAATATCCAATACCTCTTTCCAATAGACAGATAATATACATATAATAGTTCATTGAGCTAATAAAATACATTGTAAACAAAATCTGTTTATCTATATGTGGGCATATATGTATATAGGTAGTGACAGTTTCTAAAGCATAAGAATCCACTTCTGTATACAATCATTTATAATAGTGGTACGATTAGACTTGTTTTTAGAATCTTAATGCAAAGTTTATAAACATGTTCTATTAGTTTAAATATTTAGTTGAGAAAATAATATTGAACTGTTAAAATGTAAAAAAAAGCCTATAGTGTAAAAGAACATTTATTTTGATTAGAATTATCTAGATTATTCAAAGTAATACTTTAAATAGAAATACCCAAATTATGAGGGACTAGGTACTGCTATTGGGACTACTGTTCCTTTACTCTTCTTTTTTTCAATTTTCTATAGATTATTGATACTTAAGTGTAGTTCCCTGAGCAGCAGTATCAACATCACCTGCAAAGCTGGTAGAAATGCAAATATTCAGGCCCCACCTCTGACCTGGATGAGAAACTTTGAAGGCAGGACCCAGGAATTTGTGTGTTTACAGGCCTTCCATGTAATTCTGATGTATGCTAAAATCATTTCTTCTGTCAATCTTTACTTCTATCTCTCTGTGTATATATGTCTGTGTGTATGTAATCTGTAGGACCACTGACCAGTGATCACATTACCTGTGTATACATTTATAAAAGAACTCCATTGTTGCATTTTTTTCTTCTTGCAGTTTTCCTGATTGATGCATTATTTTATTCAGTGATAAAATGAAAATTACTATCTTTATTAAAGGATCCACTGAATCATCATATTAATTCAACTGTATCACATTCTCGGAGAAATCCTCTAAATGGAAGTCTTAAACCTTTTTTCATTCTTGTTGAAAATATTATTCTAGTATTAATACAAATATGAAAACAGTGACAAAGTTTTCCTTTTCTTCCTACAGTCAGAAGGACTATAGCTTGTATAGGGTGGTGATTGGGAGAACAATTATAGTATATTATACAAGTGTCTATTTGCAGTTCTTTGTGAAGTCTTGCCAACTCACTCATCTTGCCTTGCATTCCAGTGAATTTAACCAGATGAATAATGGAAACCACTTTCTATGTTTACTATAGTTGGATACATTATGGGCACACTAGTATTGGTTAAGGTAGATGGAAAAAAGTGATAGCTTTAAGGATGAATAAATTAGAAGTCAGAGAGTCAGAACAAGATTTATATGCTCTGCAAAATAGTGAACTGCTATTGACTTCCAAACTTGGAGAAGAATAATTAAGAATTTCAGATTTTGTACTTCTGTTTGGGTTTATGTGACACAATATTGAAGGATTACTGCCTTGAATTTGAGCTTTTAGTCTGAGAAAATATAGCTTTATATTTCATGTTCAATAAACACACTTTGAGTAATTAAGAACTGTACTATACCTAAGACAAATGTAAACAATGTGAATGGTTTGGTCGGTGTTTTCCCACCTTTTATGTGATAGTCATCCAAAGTTTATATTTAGCCATGCTCTTTGGTTCAGCAATTCAAATTAAATTTTTCAAGTTGTGTAATGTTTTTGTTATTGATATATAAGTATTTGATTTTGCTATATGAAGTATGACAGATAACTGCTGAGCCGTAACCCACACATGAAGATAAGTCTTATTATTTTAATGTCATATGTGAAATCTGTAATTACAACATTATATTGATATTGTGCATTATGTGAAAAGAGTAGATGTGCCAGAGAAGCATAACATTGATCTGAAGTCTTAATTATCCATGTTAATAGAGATGAGCATTGATAGAGGTGTATATAGATTCCAGATCAGTATAAGTCACTTATATTTATTCCATAGTGACATACATTTCATAATATTTTGTATGCTCAGTATGTCTATATGTCTATATGTGTTTGTGTGTATCACAAATTTACTGTCGGGGTGCCTGTGTGGCTCAGTCATTAAGTGTCTGCCTTTGGCTCAGGTCATGATCCTGCAGCCCTGGGATCAAGCCCCACATAGGACTCCCTGCTCAGCAGGGAGTTGGCTTCTTTGTCTCCCTCTGCCTGCTGCTCTTGTTACTTATGCTTGTGCTCTATCTGTCAAAAAAATAAATAAAATCGTAAAAAAAATTTAAAACAAATTTATTTTCTTAACTATGCTTTTTTCTAAGGCTATTTTTAAAAATTCTCATTTACATTTCATGTACATATCGCTGTAGAGATGGCTGGTGAGATTGTAGCTTGAAATTCCTCAGTTGTTAATAATGTTAATTCAATAGAAAAATAGGCCTTATTTTTTTAATTTACTTTTTTTAAGTAGGATCAAAGCCCAATATGGTCCTTGAACTCACGACCCTGACAGCAGAGATGCTCTATTGAGTAAGCCAGCCAGATGCCTCCCAAATAGTCTTGATTTAAAAAAAATAAGTTTATGTAGCTGTGAAAACAGAAAGGTGAAAAAATAACTGGTTATTAAAACTATGATTTTGATATTTAGATAATATATTGCTCAACCAAGGACAGAGTTCTACCACATTTTAGCAAGCTGGTGTCACTGTTACTTTTTTTAACAAGAAATACCAGTCCTAAAATATTCTACATGTGTATTTTTAAGCTCTCTAGATAATTCTGAAAACCAGAATTTTGGGGTGTTATTAACATAGGTGATCAAACAGCAACTAAATAGTTGTTCAATGATGATCAATTTTCCTACACCACTTCTCTAGTGTAAAGTGAAGTTAAAATTTGAACAACCTCTCTCTTGTCTTTGCAAGATCATATAGTATGATTCTGTCTGGGAAACAAAATTCTAACCCTTTCCTTCTTCCTCTTATATCTATGAGCAGATTTAAGATATAAAGTAAGACTTCCTATTTCTTGATTCAAAGGACATTTTTTGACCAAGGACTCCTACATTTTGACAATTAGTTAACTTATTTATGTCTTTGGAGTGTTTTATTTGTACATAAATATCCTTGTGCATTATGTATACATATTGTACATAAATATCCTTCTTTATGGAAAATAATGTGGTAATTTTAATAATGTCAGTATACCAATGTAAATGATCTTTATTTTCAGATCATTGATAATTAGAGGTATAGGTTTACACGGGGATTGTAGGACTGAAGTTGGTACATTGAATTTTAAACTTTTTTTAACTTATTTTTTTACTTTATTTTTTCAGTGATCCAAGATTCATTGTTTATGCACCACACCCTAAACTTTTAACTAATATTGACAATGGAAATCTGCCATAAGGAAAGGAAAAATTGCCATTTGCAAAAGAAATTTACATATTAAAAAGGAATTTGGAAATGTTGTCTAGATCAATTTAGGTTGTATAGTTTACAAGTGATATTTCTAAAATATTAGGTAAATGATTGATCTTTCTTAGGCTTTTACATGAAACCAGCCAATGTTATGAATTATTATTTTTCCAGATTGAGAACTTGAGGGTAACAAATTTTGTTAGCTTATAACAATTTGGTGATATTTCCAGGAAGAGAACTTAGGAAATAGGCCTGCCAGTTCTTACTGTATATTCTGTTCTTTATGTAACATTTTATTTTTTCCAATATGCTAAAGTCAGTATACAGACCATTTCATGTGTTGGATGAATAACCAAAATCCAACGGCCTGGTGTCTAGTCAATTCAGCCTATTCATCTTTAAGGATTTATTTGGATATTGACATTGCTAATAAAACTCTCTGAACATTAGTAATTAACATGGCTTAAAATGAAACAAAGAATACCTTATGTGGGCCATTTCATCCCATAATAAAAATAAGTACTCTTTTATTCATATATATGGAGATTTCATATACAGAAACAGAATGTTTAGTTTTATCTTCCCACGGACATAGATTTGCCATTGCTTAATTGACCTTTTGCAAAATGCTGGAACTGTCAAAGTCAATTCAAAATAAGTCAGTCCAAGAAAAACAAATACCATATGATTTCACTCATAAGTGAAATTTAAGAAACAAATGACCAAAGAAAAAAAAGAGACAAAAAAAAACCCCTCTAAAATGCAGAGAACAAACTTGTCCTTACCTGAGGGGAAGTGGGTGGGAGGATGGATGAAATAGGTGAAGGGGAGTAAGAGTACACTTATGATGAGCACTGAGTACTGTACAAAATAGTTGAATCACTATATTGTACACCTGAAAGTAATATAACACTGTATGTTAGTTATATTGGAATCAAGTAAACAAAAATCGAACAAATAAATTGAGAAAAGAAAAAAAGTTGATTCTACAGACGTCAAATACGATGATGATATTTGCTCTAGTTCTACTAGGGAAATAATACAACACTAAATTCTAAATATTGAGTTTCTATTCCGAGTCTGTTTTTAACTTTTTCATGTACTTTAGATATAATACTGATTTTGTTTTTGTTTTTGTTTTATATAATACTGATTTTGTAATGCTAACAATGTTTTCTTCTCAAAGTTTTGCTAGCTTTCTAGTTGATCTACTGACTTTACAATGTCCGAAATCAGATTTAGCAATCTCATTTGGGATCAAGTTTTAACACTGGATCAAGTGTTAGATGAAGTAATTCCAATTCATGGAAGGGGGAATTTCCCCACACTGGAGGTAAAACCAAAAGATATCATTCAAGTTGTGAAAAATCAATTGATAAAGCAAGGAATTATTGTTAAAGATACACGATTGAATGGTTCCGCAGCAAGTTATATACTTGCAAGCCACAGTGGAATCAGCTATAAGGATCTAGATGTTATTTTTGGTGTTGAACTACCACGTAATCAAGAATTTCAAGTTGTTAAGGATGCAGTTCTTGGCTGTCCACTTGATTTTTTACCAAAAGGTGTAAAAAAGGAAAAGATCACCCTAAATATCATGAAAGAGGCTTATGTGCAAAAGATGGTCAAAGTTTGCAATAAGCATGATCGTTGGAGTCTCATTTCTCTTTCAAACAACACTGGAAAGAATGTGGAGGTAAAATTTGTGAATTCACTCAGACGACAATTTGAATTTAGTGTTGATTCCTTTCAAATTGTTTTGGATCCCATGTTAGAATTCTACAGTGACAAAAATGCTAAACTAACCAAAGAATCCTATCCTCTTGTGGTAGCTGAAAGCATGTATGGAGATTTCCAGGAAGCAATGACATATTTGCAATACAAGCTTATATCTACTAGAAAACCTGAAGAGATTAGAGGTGGTGGCCTTCTGAAGTACAGCAACTTGCTGGTTCATGACTTTAAGCCAGCTTGTGAAGCAGAAATCAAGACACTGGAATGTTATATGTGTTCTAGATTCTTCCTTGATTTTCCTGATGTAGCAGAACAGCAAAAGAAGATGGAATCATACCTCTGTAACCATTTCATAGGTGAAGAAAAGAGCAAATATGACTACCTTATGACCTTGCGTGGAGTTGTGAATGAAAGTACTTTTTGCCTCATGGGTCATGAAAGAAGACAGACACTCAATATGATCACCCTTATGGCTTTAAAAGTACTTGGAGAACAGAATATACTACCCAATACAGAAAATGTAACTTGCTTTTATCAGCCTGCTCCATACTTTGCTGCTGAGGGAGGGTACCCTACTTACTATGTAACATCTGGACCACCACCTATTTTCTTTCAGCCATACCATCCACTGCACTTTCATGTGCCAAATGGTATGGTTTAAAAACAAACACACACATACAACAGAAACTTTGCTTTAATTAAACACCTCATAAAGCAAGTTTCCAAAATTTAAGATCTATTTTTATTTTTGTGCAGTTACCAACTATTTTCCATCAATTATAGCTTAAACCATTATAGTAAAAACATTATCATCTATGAACTGGCCACTTTAAATGATTTTCAAATGTTAATGTTTAGCTATAATAACTTTCAAATGTTGTGGACCACTTAAAATGATTTTGAAATCTTACTAAGTCTTAAGACTTTCAAATTTTCTCTGACAATTACATTATAGATGCCTGCATCTTTGATTAAAATATAAAAGAACAGACTCATGTATTAAGATCCAAAGGTACAGTAAAGACAAATGCCACCACTTTTGTATTCAATCAATCCTTTTGTTTCATTCACTTCGTTTTTTTTTTTTTCTGGTGAATATTACCATCAATGAATTTTCAGTACTGAACAAAAATACGTAATTTCAAAGGCAACAGATTCAGAATGGATTAAATCTCTGGACTTTACAAGCAGTTATTTTGTTTTCCAATTAAATTGAGTTAGACACAAAATTTTACTGTGGTTTGAAGGAACATTGAAAAAACTGGTTCTGGGCGCCTGGGTGGCTCAGTGGGTTAAAGCCGCTGCCTTCGGCTCAGGTCATGATCCCAGGGTCCTGGGATCGAGGCCCACATCGGGCTCTCTGCTCAGCAGGGAGCCTGCTTCCTCCTCTCTCCTCTCTCTCTGCCTGCCTCTTTGCCTACTTGTAATCTCTCTCTCTGTGTCAAATGAATAAACAAAATCTTTAAAAAATATATATATAAAAAAAAAGAAAAAACTGGTTCTGAAGAACACTGGACATTAGTAATTTGTCAACTATCAAATAAGTTAGTTAATTTTTTTTATCTGAAGACTAATACCATCCAGCTGTAAAACCAATACTGCAATCAGTTTTATAGGTTTCTTCATTTTCCCCCCTAAATAAGTTGAAAAGAATGGAGATGACCAACTCTGAATGTGAAAATTTTCTATCATCCATTAGAGACTCTAAATGGCAAAAATAGCAAAAAAAAAAAAAACCCACACAGAAAAAAACAAAAAACTCCCCCCAAAATGGGTAGTGTTTTTTTTGTTTTATTTTTAGCCATGCATGGTATTTACCATTTTTATGACTTATTTAGTATATCTGGCCTAAACTATGACCTATCTTAGTATATCTGGAGACATTCAGTATTAGTAAGTGAAAATATTTTCATTATTGTTAAATGAAGCATTTTTTTTCCTTTTGCTCTTACCAAACATCGATTTATAACATGCCATTCAAGTGCCTCCTCGTGAGCTTTTGCATAATACTATAATTTATCCAACAATTGTATATGTTCATCAGGTGTCAAAATATTTACGCACTACATCAAATATGCTGCTAGCAAATCTACTAGTGGAATTAATACAATATTTTCTTCCCATAATGAAGAAAATAATTCATGACCAATATTAACTGAGATGACAGAAGAGGAACTGTACTGAATGAATATAGATAAGACCATCAGAAAACGTCATCATTTTAACTCGCTTCTGATTTTTTGTTTCCATCTCAGTTTTCATTGACCATCATGACTTTTTTCATCACAGCATGATCCAAAAGGCATATTCTGAGAATTTGTCACTTATAAACTGTGCTTAATCTCTCTTCTCTGTATTACAGTACTGGAACAAGAAGTACATAAATATAGAATTTTCAAATAACCAATATTTCCAAGTTGTTTTATACCACCACACCACTGGCCATCAGTATATTTTTAAAGAATTATATTTAAAATATATTTATGTGTATATACACGTGCACATATTTATCAAGCATACAACTCTGAGGCTTTTAAACATATGGATTCGCCTTGCTTGGTATAAATAAATAATTTATAAATACTATATTAAAGAGAAAATTCAGTAATCTATTAACATAATGAATGTATTGGCTAAAAATTAATCTTTCTGCAGTGAAGTACAATCTTTAGTTTTCAGTTGGTGGAAATGCTTGCATATAAAACTGAAGGAAAATATGCTATATTAACAGTACCAAAAAACGATTCCAAAAATTAATATAAGAATAGTATTTAAGAATAAAAGGACTATAGTAATTATGAGTAATGAATAAAGGTTCAGTATTTCCATAGCATTTTATGCAGAGCTCTGAAGCTGTTTCCCCATGTGCTCCCTTAGGTTCCTTTGGTCCAACTGAGAATTTGAACACCTTTTTCCCTAAAAAGCAAATTCTCTGTGGTGTTCTCATAAAACTTTAAGTCCTGATGGAAGAATGGCCTGAAAGCTACCAACTTCCTCCTAACATTTCAAGTATGTGTTTTCATTGTAGTGAAAACCTCAAAATTGGCATAAAACATTTTTTTCAAGAGAGAGAATCCAAACCTGTTAAATGGAAGTGGTATCACTAAAGAGAAAGCTATAGGTTTATCTCTTATGGTTTTCTTTCAGTAGATAACATCACCAAGCTAGGCTGTCCTTTGCTCCCAAACAAACAGAAAAATATTTATCTTTAGCATCGAGTATCGCTCCAGGATTAGGCTAGTTGTCTTAAGATAGTATTATCTCATTCTGTTCATTAGGGATAATAAATGGAAAAGTTTTTCTATTAAAAAATGAGTGCTAGCTTCTTGACCTAAATGTGTTCATAGATGTTAGTTAAATTCAACTCTAGAGCATATGTCTTCTCATTACAAGAGGAAAATGAGGTTGTCTTTTCCTATTTTATCTTATACAAGTTCAAGACTGGGTCTTAGTTTGGGAATTTTATTTTTTTTATTTTCTTCTCAGAAGCCTAACCAAAACCAAAAAAATAAAATCTTATATATATATAATATTATATATAATATATATTTATATATAATATTATATATAATATAATATTTATAAATAATATTTATATAATATTTATATATAATATATATATATGAAGTTCTAACATTCATATCAGGAGGACATGGTTAGTGTGTTACCAGTACATATTTTTTAAACAAAAATATTCTTCCATTTCACGAATGACTTCATATTATTATCAAAGTTCTAGAGTATTTGTAACTTTTAAATCCAGAGCTATTCTTCTGATAGTGACTGATGTAGTTTGTCAAAGAAAGTTGAAGACAAAGTTTAATTAGTTTTTTAATTTTTAAAATTTTATTTATGTATTTGAGAGTGAGTAACTGTGAGAGAGGCACAGGAGTGGGGAAGGGGACAGAGGGAGAAGGAGAAACAGACTCCCCACTGAGCAGGGAACCCCATGTGGGGCTCATCCAGGACTCCAGTATCATGACCTGAGCCAAAGGCAGACGCTTAACCAACTGAGCCACCCAGTTGCCCCTAACTAGTTGTTTTAAATGAGAGATAGTGGAGCTAAATTAAAGACAAAATATCAGTGCTAGAACAGTTGTGAACTTCTCCAAAATATTGGGAAAACATCCTAGGCCCAAATTCCATTTTTTGATATCATCTCAGAAATGTTCTATTAAAGTGCATACAAATTAAAAGTTTTTAAAATTTTGTAAGTTTTTAAAATTAAAGTTTTAAAATTTTAATATTAAACATATTTTAATTTTAGGCAGGTATCAATATGCAAAATGCCTGAGATATAACTCTTTACATTCATTGGATCTATTATCTGGAAGGATTCATCCAACTTAAAAAACATAGGGAGTTAAAATTTATAACTGAGAAAACAATTGAAGTTTTAAAGTTTGTAATGTTCATCAAAAATTATATTGGTCTATGAACATGACAGTTACATTTATAGAGGATTTTTTAAAAAAAAAGTATTGACTCTGTAAATTAATATTAAAACAAGATTGGGAAGTTTGTGGGCTACAGTTTGAAGTTTGATAAGCATTCTTATGAAAACCTTGAAAAGGCCTAAAACCTAGTATTTTAAAGTGCTTTAGGATTCACTTGCTTTACCATTATAGAGGGAAATGTATTTAATGATGCTTTGTTTTCACTTCTTCTGTTCTTTTTGTGGTCATATTCTATATGTTACAATGGAAAACTTAGGTAACAAGTATTGGAAATTGTATTGCTGATTCACTGCTCCCTTTTAGGAACACTTTTTTCAGCATGTGTAATTAGAAACAGCTAATTTGTTCAGATGTCAGTGTATTGCTCTTACATTTTTCCTTAAGGAAATAGTTTTCCTTGAATTTTGTCTGAGTGAAAACATACCATTTAGAGTATATGGTGTCTGTAAACAAATTTAACTTTTAACAGGTAATCTTTAAGCTCAATACATTGTACTTTATGCTTTGTTTTTCTTAAATATGGGAGAATGTGAAGTTATTTTTCACGAAATTTTTGTGTCAAAGGTAGTGCTACTTGAATTGCATTAGTGCTTGAAACAATAGAAACCCCTTTTTGTTTAGATGTAGTCTTTGAAAGAGCAACAGATAATTTATTGATAAGTTTTTTGTATATGTGTTTTGATCCCCCAGGGGAAAAAGAAATTCCCTATCCAAGAAAAAGAGCACAATATAGCTATGACATAACCTGTCAGTGCTTCAGGGCCAAGAAATTAACCCCTGTAAATGCATAAGTGTCGTCAGAGAGAAGTGCCTTGAGAGGCCTTCTTTGATGGTTCCTAATTAAAAGTGGTGGATTGAATACCCCTGTTAAATCCAATTCAAGTGGTTTCATGATGATTAATAAAAATGTACTTATTATACATTCTAGACTGGTGAAAGAATTTGAACTGTTCTCCAAAATTCTAGTGAGTAGTCTACATTATAAATAAAGTGTGACCAGGTCATACTTGGTCCTTTCACTCAACTAGAGAACCTAGAATCCTAAGATTGAATTTTTGTTTTAGCATTGGTACAGACCTGGAGATAATCAGTGGGGGAGATTAGTCTCCATGAAAATGATAGTAGAGAGTTATATGAATTTGAGCATAATCAGAAATTCCATTTTTATTATAGAAAGACAACATAAAAATTTTTCTACATAAAATTTGCCTTAAATCCCAAATGGAAAAATAATAAACATATTATAATATCTTTAATGTGTAAAATAAAGTAAAAAAGGAATTCCAGTATATTTTTGGTAGGCACTTATAAATTTTTTTAAGAAAACTGCTATTTTATCATCATTTATATTTAAAATGTCGGTTTTAAAAGATTTTACAAATGTTCACCTCCCCCAATAAAATTATTCAACCTAAACATTTATTAGTGGATATTTGGCTAAAGAGGTTTGGAAAAAATTTTCTTTAAGCTATGCAAGTGGCCTCCTTGAACAAAAAGATTTCTACATGAGTTATTTTTCTTATGGTTTTGGGGAATTTTGTAGGGTAGTTTTGGGCTACTTAGCAATAAATGTCTTCAAAAAGCAGTGCTTCATCAGCAGTGAATTTCAAATAACACTTCTCTTACTGTAACTCTTCCAAATTTATTATCAGGTGAAATGCTTTCAGATAATGTCAGCAGATAAAAAATATAAATTAAAATAGCTTTTAAGGTTACAAAAATCTACTTCTTATAAAGCACCTAAGTACATATTTATTTTTATTTATTTTTAATTTTCTTTTATTTTTTTCAGTTTTCCAAGACTCATTGTTTATGCACCACACCCAGTGCTCCACGAAATACATGCCTTCCTTAATATCCACGACCAGGCTCATCCATCCCCCCAACTCCCTCACCTCCCGAACTCTCAGTTTGTTTCTCAGAGTCCACAGTCTCTCATGCCTCGTCTCTTCCTCTGATTGACTTTTCCTTTCCTTCTCTTAATTTCCTCCATTATTACTTATTTTCCAGAAGTAAGTGAAACCACATGATAATTGACTTTCTCTGCTTGACGTATTTCACTCAGCATAATCTCTTCTAGTCCTATCTATGTTGATACAGAAGTTGGGTATTAATCCATTCTGATGGCTGTGTAATATTCCATTGTAAATATGGACCATATCTTCTTTATCCATTCATCTGTTGAAGGGCATCTCAGCTCTTTCCACAGTTTGGCAATTCTTGACATTGCTGCTATGAACATTGGGGTACATATGGCACTTCTTTTCAGTACATCTGTATCTTTGGGATAAATACCCAGTAGTGCAATTGCAGGGTCATAGGGTAGCTCTATTTTTAATTTTTTGAGGAATCTCCACATTGTTTTCCAAAGTGGCTGCACCAATTTGCATTCCCACCAACAGTGAAAGAGGGTTTCCCTTCCTCCACATCCTCTCCAACACTTGTTGTTTCCTGTCCTATTGATTTTGGCCATTCTAACTGGTGTAAGGTGATATCTCAATGTAGTTTTGATTTGAATTTCCCTGATGGCTAATGATGAACATTTTTTCATGTGTCTGTTGGCCATTTGTATGTCTTCCTTGGTGCAGCCTGTTCATGTCTTCTGCCCATTTTTTGACATGATTATCTGTTTTGATTTTGTTTGTTTGTTTGTTTGTTTGGTGTTGAGATTGAGGACTTCTTTATAGATCTTGGATATTAGCCCTTTGTCTGTAGTGTCATTTGCGAATATTTTCTCCCATTCTGTGCGTTGCCTCTTTGTTTTGTTGACTGTTTCCTTTGCTGTGCAGAAGTTTTTTTTTTTTATCTTGATGAAGTCCCAAAAGTTCATTTTTGCTTTTGTTTCCTTTGCCTTTGGAGATGTGTCTTGAAAGAAGTTGCTGTGGACGATGTCAAAGAGGTTACTGCCTACGTTCTCCTCTAGGATTTTGATAGATTCCTGCCTCAAGTTGAGGTCTTTTATCCATTTCAAGTTTATCTTTGTGTATGGTGTAAGAGAATGGTCGACTTTCATGCTCCTATACATAGCTGTCCAATTTTCCCAGCACCATTTCTTGAAGAGACTGTCTTTTTTCCATTGGATATTTTTTCCTGCTTTGTCGAAGATTCATTGACCATAGAGTTGAGGGTCCATATCTGGACTCTCTACTCTGTTCTATTGGTGTATGTGTCTGTTTTTGTGCCAGTACAATGCTGTCTTGGTCATCACAGCTTTGTAGTAAAGCTTGAAATCAGGCAACATGGTGTCCCCAGTTTTATTTTCCTTTTTCAACATTTCCTTAGTGATACGGGGTCTTTTCTGGTTCCATACAAATTTTAGGATTGTTTGTTCCAGCACTTTGAAAAATGGCAGTGGAATTTTAATCGGGATGGCATTGAAAGTATCGATTGCCCTGGGCAGTATAGACATTTTAACAATGTTTATTCTCCCAATCCATGAGCATGGAATGTTTTTCCATCTTTTTGTATCTTCTTCAGTTTCTTTTATGGGTGTTCTATAGTTTCTCGAGTACAGATCCTTTAACCTAACCAAAGAGATAAAGGATCTAAGTACCTCTTTAAAGTGAAAGTCGTCATATTCTTCTATATACCTAATGTCCTGAAATGGAAACAATGCCAGGGAAGTTACATGCTTTAGGATTGTAGAGGACTATACTTAATATTTTATAAGTAGATTTATGTTAAATTCAGTGTCTATATACTTATGTCAGGGAGAATACCTTTTTAGAAGAGATATACAAATTGAAATTCTGACGATTTACCAAATGAGAGCACAGTTTTTTTTTCCTGAAGAGAAAGTTTTTAATTCCTTCTGTTTTTCTTCCACCTTTCCCTCATTTACTACAATGACATTTCTTTGTGTTCACAGTGATAAGATGCAGAAAAATGAAGTCCAAGGGTGTATAATTACTGTTTATATTACCAAAAGACAAAATGACATGGCTCCAACCGCTCCAAGTGAGAAAATAAATGTCAAAATTATTGACTCAGGATTGCGATCATAGATGGTCCCATTCTAGAGAATAAAGCTTTTGTGTGTGTATTGTGGAGAATCTAATTCTAGGATCTCCAATTTTTCAAGATTTCTCTAGTTAGAAAACACAACACTTGAATTAAAAGGCTGTGATTTTTTGAACATTCACTTTTCAGTCCTTAAGAATTCTAGACAATTAAATATGAAGAAATCACTTCCATGGCTTACTGTATCATCTGGAGTTCATACTGGTGTAAGTTATAAACTAATTTTTCTTTTATAAGAAATACTCAAAATCATTTTAAATATTGCTGTGTGCTTCTGTATAATTCATGGGGCTTTTTAAAAGTTAGATAAGAAGTTGAGTTTCAGTTTCAATTAGTGTATATGAAAATTGTAAGCCAAACCAGTTGAACTTTATTTTAAAAAGACAAAAGGCCTCCATTAACTTAGATTTAATACATAAAATTACACGTCAGAGTATACACACTTACAAAATTTTTAAATTCCTATAGAATCAATGTCATATTAAAATATAAAGCTATTCATAAATGATTCACCTTCATTAATTATAATTCTGCATTAAATCATTGAAAATTTTTAGTATTTTTTGACTCAAAAATCTTAAATGTCTTCCAGTAAATACTGGAAACAACCTATTGGGTTATCTGAATTTTCCAGATCTCAATCCATTATAATTGGATGATATTATCTTATGGCTTTTTTTTCTAATTTGTCTTTAAATTCTTTAGGTTTTCATTTTATAAATGACTAATGTTAAAATGTAGCTGAAATAGAAAAATTTTGCTCTTTAAATAAAAATATTCTGAGATTTTAAAGCAAATCCTATATATCTCTGAAAAACATATCTACTTTATTTCCATATACTGCTACTAGATTTAGTTGAAAAGTAAAGTTTTCTTTGACAGCTTGTGGCTAATTGTTTTATCTAATATACTCCTTATTTAAATTGAGTCAAATCAGTGTTAGTAACTTTTCTCTAGTTTGGAAAGCATGAGAAAATCTAAAGTTCTTTCCTTGAAATTCTGGATGTTAAATGAATGTTTCAACATGCAAATCAAAGCAATTATGCAGATAATTAAGACTAGAAGCATGTCACTAAGTAATGGATAAGGAAAAGTGGTTCTAAATTATTTACGGTTCAAGTCATTGAATTCCTACATTATCCCAATATAGATGAGACCAAAAATAGTTTATTGGATATGAGAAAATCCCTACAATACTATTTCGCTAGATGTAAAACAGTTCATCCAATAAAGAATAAATTTAAAGTTAGAAGAAGATCTAACTTCAAAGCTTAGAGAACAAATGAAATCCTTAAGAATTTATCTCAAATATGTTTCATTTTTTGTCACTTTTATTTTTATTATGTTCAGTGAGCCTACATATATCATTAGTTTTTGATGTTGTGTTCAAAGATTCATTAGTTATGTATAACACCCAGTGCTCATCACAACACCTTCAAATTTCAGTTAATTCAAATCCAATTGTTTAGCATTAAATCAAACAGGAATTATAGTCACTGAGTGGGAAATGAAGTCGAAACATCTAAATGTAGTTGCCCTGTACCCAGTAAAATTGCTGGTATGATTTTCTACACTACTTCAAGACCTATATTTTATCATTAAACAAACAGCTCAGGATTTTAGGAAAGCAGTGAATATAAATTCAGCTTTATAAATATTGTAGGTGTCTTTTTAGCCTTATAGTTCACGTCATCAATTGTGATCTTTTATTACAAAAAAAATTTTGAAGTGTTCTTAACGAACTTACTGTGTCTCTGTAAATGAAAATTCCAAGAGTATTAATGGAGTATTTAAGAGATGAATGAAATGTCCAGAGTTGAGTGAAACACATATCTTTGCTTTAATGTTGACTGTATATTAAATCAGATTAGTTTTTTACCATGTTATTGCTCATTATATAATTTTGAAAAATGTATGTACTATGTGGGAAAATGTATTTTACTGTTAACAAAAAATTAACGTTACATTAACAGTATAGGGTTTTTCTGGTGGAAACTATTATTTAATGGATTATACCATGATAAGTGTACTTTTGTCATTCATCTAATAGCTCTTATACCTGTTTCATTTGTTTTGTCTCATGCTTTCATGCAGTCTGCGGAAAGAGCATTGTATAGATTCTTTTATTAGAGTAAATGAGTTTTTGAAATAAAATCACTGTGAAATGTGCAGTGATGTGCCAACTGTAAAATGGGCAAAGGCCTATTATTTCAAATACCACCAAATTGTTGTCAGTGTGTTTAAAAAAAACAAAGCACACTTAGAAAGGAACTTTACACTGGATTTTTTACAGAATCTCAATTGATAATGGGAAGGTACTGATACAGTATACTGTGGCTCTATATAATTGATTTTTGCCATTTATATTAACCAAAAGTTAACATTCATTCATTTCCCAAACTTCATTTGATTTTACATTGGTAAAATTTACTTCTATTTCCCTCCCTCTCAAATAAGCAATAGCTATAATACATCAGATAAGAACATAATTGGTGGTGAAATAAATAAAATGACAGTATCATTAGGAAATTAATCAAAATAGTATGACATTATATTGAATCTCTTCCAACAAGTACATGTGTGTGCACGCACGCACACACACACACACCCCATTACCATATATTTAGCAGAACCAGATAGTGTATCTACTAAAGTATGCTGACCACATATTCAAGCAATGTCCTTAGTGATCACTCTATGGAGTGGAAAATAGATTAGGACACAGTGTTACTTGGAAGAATTAAGGACTATGATAAAAGGTATTGGAAAGATAAAACATCACTTGATATGGTTTGCTTGAAGTTTCTACAGTTTTTACAATAGCCTAGCAACTCTAAGCTGGAGAATTAGTTATTTTACGTGAAATATAGAGCAATACATCAGTAAATACCGTTATGTTAAAGATGGCATATTTTCTCTACATAAATATACATTATGGAAATTATCAGGTTACTACTAAAGCTTAAAGCAAAATAGATTTATTAAAAAACAAAATGACCCACTGACACAATCAAGAGAGGTTTTTGTTTTTGTTTTTGTTGGGGGTGGTGCAGAGAGAGAGAGGGAAAGAATTGTAAGCATCCATCATGGAGCCTGATATGAGGTTTGATCTCATGACCCTGAGATCATGACCTGAGCTGAAATCAAGAGTTGGATGCTCAACCGAGTCACCCAGGAACCCCTACAAGACAGCTTTTTAATCCTTTAATACACAAGGATAAGTTGTGCTTTGTTTGGTACTTCCAACTTGACCAGAAATTATAGATACTGTCCACTTATATAAAAAGAACCAACTTTAAATGGTAGTAAATAATAAATGCAAGTCAAAAATATTTGTTTTGCTTGGAATAAGTCAGTTAGATGATGGGTGATATTTTTAAAGACACCATTATAATCATATAGTATATTTTATCAAGTACTGTAAAATTTCATTATTGAACATTAGTAGAAATGAGATTAGCTTACTTTGGGGCCCCTGACAATGATGCCATTAAGGTACTGGCATATTATGAAATTTCTGATTAGATGTGGTGATTACTGTACTTGCCCTCCCCCCACATTATTTCCAATGTTAAAGTGGAGAGACATTATTTCTCTGTATGCTTTCATTTCTGCTCAGACTTGGTCCGGTCCCTAGTAGGAATATTTAAAACTACCTACCTGCATGATTTCTTCAAAGGCTCATTTTTTAATAAAAATTTCAATAATATTTTTACATAAAAATAAAATTGTTAAATCATAGGAAGATTATGAATGCTTTTCTATTTCCCATCAATGAACACATTACATGTTGTCCTTTCCAGCTGCTTCCATATTCATCTCTCATATCCTGTGTTATTACAGAATTTCCATTTCTAAAATCACCATTAGTTGCCATGGAAAGAATTAAAACATCAAAAATGTAATTTGAATAACATGATCAAACAACAAATTGGGTTTCCTTTATAATATACATATATATGTGAAGTGATCCCCACATTTTTTCAGTTTTGATTTAGGGACTCCCTCTCCCCATATCCACACATACAAGAATACATGAATATAAGAGGTACTTTTTTAATAAACAGAATCTTTTATTAAGATTTTAATTATTTATTTGACAGAGAGACAGGAATCACAAGTAGGCAGAGAAGCAGGCAGAGAAAGAGGGGGAAGCAGGCTCCCTGCTGAGCAGAGAGCCCAATGCAGGGCACAATCCCAGGACCCTGAGATCATGACCTGAGCTGAAGGCAGAGACTTAACCCACTGAACCACACAGGCACCCATGTAACAGGTACTTAACAGACAAGTCATGGAAGAAAATCATCTCTTCATGGAGTAAAATCACCTCTCCAGTTTCAAGGAAGATATATATGAGGATAGTCTTGGTTATAGTTAAAATAGTTGAAATCTGTCATTTTTTTTCTAGACACAAGAGATGGGCTAAAACAATGGCTGAACTGACAGGCATTACCAACTAATAAGGAAAATTATTTAAAAAAAGAAGTCCTCTGAAAGTAGTTCTATGGGAAGATAATTATATTCTTGTAAGTTTTTGATGCCTTTGCCAATTCTAAAGGAGACAAAAACTCACCTGAACCACCTGTGTATAGGCATGTCTGGGTATCTTCTTTCAAAAGTCATTCATAGACCACTAACTCTGGAGTACTGACTTAATCCAAATGTTCAAATGAAATAACTTTGAGAGTCCCCATTAATGAAGCCCTCAGGAAAATTGTTAATTATGGCTTTGTCACTCCCTTCCAAAGACTTGGACCCCTAAGCCTTTGACTGTATTCTAGCCCCTATATTAACACCATTTCATCAGGCTCATACAAATGTGCATCCTTATATGATTCCACCACCATAGGCAGTACTTAATACATCCCTCCATCAAAATATTAATGTCCCATGGTATTATCTCCTGCCAAACAAGTTAATTCTTTTAACTTTTCTTACATCATGTGACATGACCAGGGTGAAGTCAGTAAAAATGGTGGAATACGAACTTACAAAAACTCAGTCTTTGATAAAAGCGATGAAAAAAATGCAAAAATTGTCAGAATTAACTTCTTCAGAGTTCAAAATTTTCAAGGGATTTGCAGCAATACAGGGAGAAAAATAGTTGAATCTTAGTAAGAACAGAAGCTTTCTGTTTTTTTTTCCTAAATACTTAATTTAGAGAATTTTTACGCTCACTGAAAAATTGAGTGGTAAGTGCAGAGATCTCCTATATATCCCCTGCCCCTATACTTGCCCAGCCTCTCCCACCATTAACATCCCACACCAGAATGATATATTTGTTAAAATATAGAATAAATTTGTTAAAATATAGAATCTACATTGCCACATCATTATCACACAAATTCATAGCTTATATTAGATTTCAACCTTGATAATGTACATTCTACACATTTGGACAAAATTTAAATTACATGTCCCCACCATTACCGTATCCAAAATAATTTTAGTGCCCTAAAAATCCTTTGTACCTTGCCTATTTATTCCTCCTCCTAACCACTGGCAACCACTGATCTTTTTACTTACCATGGTTGTTTTTTTCTTTTTTTTCTTTTCCAAAATGTCATATAGTAGGGATCTTACAGTATGTAGTCTTTTCAGATTCGCTCGTTTTACTTAGGAACATATATCTAAGATTCCTCAACGTCTTTTCAAGGCTTGATAGCTCATTTCTTTTTAGAGCTGAATAGTATTCTACTTTTTGCATGTACCACGGTTTATCCATTTACCTGGATGCATTGGTTGCTTCCAAGTTTTGACAGTTATGAATAAAGCTGCTATAAAAGTCTGTGTTCAGATGTTTGTGTGGATATATATTTTCAAAATATTTAAGTAAATACTAAGGAGTGTTTCTCCTGGATTGTTTGGTAAGACTAGTAGTACGTTTTGTTTCGCTTTGTTTTGTTTAAGAAACTGCCAATATGTCTTCCCAAGTGGCTGTACCATTTTGTATTCCCACCAGCAAATCATGTGAACTCATGTTGCTCCACATTATGGCCAGGACTTGTCAGTATTTCAGAATTTTGTGATTCTAGCTGATGTATCATGGTATGTCGTGTTTTATATATGCAATTTCCTAATGACATACGATGTTGAATATTCTTTATATACACTTATGTGTCATCTGTATATCTTTTGATATACGATGAGGTGTCTGTTAAGATGTTTTTTCATCAGATTGCTCATTTTCACACTGCTGAGTTTTATGAGTCCTTTAACTTGAACAGCTTTTATATTTTTTGCAAATATGTTCTTAAAGTCTGTGGATTATATTCTCATTCTCTTGATTCCGTCTTTTACATAATAGATGCTTTTAATTTTAATGAAGTCCAGCTTATCAACTATTTCTTTTAGGTATTGTGCATTTGGTGCCTTTAGTATTGGATCACCAAACAAAAGGTCATCTGGATTTCCTCCTATGATATCTTCTATCATTTTTGTAGTTTCATATTTTGGATTTAGATCTATGATCCATTTTGAGTTAATTTTTGTGAAGGGTGTAAAGTCTGTGACTAGATTAATTATGTTTTGTTTTTGTTTTTGTTTTTGCATGTGAGTTTCCATTTGTTCTGGCACCATTTGTTGAAAAGTCTATCTTTTCTCTATTGTATTGCCTTAGCTCCTTTGTCAAAGATAAGTTGGCTATATTTGTATGAATCAATTTCTGGATTATTTTGTGCTAACTATCTATCTTGCTATTCTTTTACCAATACCACACTATCTTGATTAATATGGCAGTCTTGAAAATGGGTAGTGACAGTACCCTGACTTCGGTATTTTTCTTCAGTATTGTAGTGTTGATTCTGGATTTTTTGCCTCTATATATAAATGTTAAAATTATTTTGTCTATATCCACCAAGTAATTTTCTGGGATTTTGACTGATATTTCATTGAAATTATAGATCAAGTTGACAGCTTTATGGTATTGTTTTCTTATCCATGAACATGGACTATATCTCCATTTTTTAAGTTCTTTCTTGATTTCTTTTATCAAAGTTTCATAGGTTTTCTCATACAGATCTTATACACGTTCTGTTAGATTTAAGTATCTCATTAAGTATTTCATTTTTTAAAGATTTAATTTATTTATTTGACACACAGAGAGAGATTACAAGTAGGCAGAGAGGCAGGCAGAGAGACAGGGAGAGGAGGAAGCAGGCTCCCTGCTGAGCAGAGAGCCCGATGCGGGCCTCAATCCCAGGATGCTGAGATCATGAACTGAGCCGAAAGCAGAGGCTTTAACCCACTGAGCCACCCAGGCACCCAAGTATTTCATTTTTTGATGCCAATATAAGTGGTATAATGTTTTTAATTTCAAAGTCCACTTGTTAAGAGGAAGGGCAAAAAGGCAGAAGAGTAGGGGACCCTATTTCAACTGGTCCCCTGAATTGAGCTGGATATCTACCAGACCACTCTGGGCACTGATGAAATAAGCCTGAGATGTAAGAAGATATATCTGGATCCTTACAAACACAATATCTCTGACATTTGGTTTCAAGGTAGGAAGTAGGGAGCCATGATTCTGTGAGCAGATATCTCTGGGAAGGAGCCTCCAGGATCCTACACCTCCAGAGCACAAAAGCCTTCTTTTGTGGGGATCAGGTAAGACTTGCAGACTGGTAACAGCAGGGAAAAGACTTTAGGGAAGGCCCCCAGACTGAAATCTGGAGCTTCAGGGGTGCACATATGAACTGGGGGTGGCTGGCAGTTTTAGAAGCACAAGGGACAGAGACGTGCCTGGACCAGGAAGCAAGGGCCCAGCGTGCTGCTGTGAGGCACACAACCCAGGCTACTACAGTTTTTAGCAACACAGAAAAAAAAAGGAGTCAGCGTGGCCTGGAGGGCTCTCTGTTCTGAGACAGAAGATTGGATATGGTCACTCCTTCTCTGACTTTTGGAAGAGACACAGAAAGCTACCAAGGAAAGTTGCCAGAAAACAAAAGCCCCACAAAAAAAGGTTTACACTGAGCTCATCGTCCCTCCACAGGGGCCAGGGCAACTCTGCCTAAACAGGGTTGCCTGAGTAAAAGCAGAGCAGGCCCCTCCCCCAGAAGACAAGCTAGAAGAACAAGAGGCTGACAACCCTAAGGTCCCTATAAAACAGGTGCATCTCACTTTGGTTGTGGTGTGGTCAGTAATTTGGACTCTGTACATTCCCTGAACCACCCCTCAACAAAATGACTAAGAGGAGGAACCCCCAACACAGGAAAAATTCAGAGACTGGGACCTCTGCCACAGAACTAATGGATATGGATATAAGCAAGATATTGGAAACAGACTTCAGGGTAACAGTTATTCAGACAATAGCTAGAATGAAGAAAACCATTAATGGCAACATAAATCCTCTAAGGGCAGAAATGAGAGCTGATTTGGCAGAACTTGAAGCTGCTATCAATGAGATCCAATCTAATCAAGATATACTAACAACTAGGGTAAACGAGGCAGAGCAAATTAATGACCTAGAAGGCAAATTGATAGAAAAGAAGGATCAGGAGGAGCCCTGGAACAAACAGCTTAAAATACATGAAAAAAAATTAGAGAAATAAATGATGCCGTGACACATTAAAATGTCAGAATTATTGGGATCCCTGAGAGGGCGGAGAGAGAGAGAGAGGACTAGAAAATATATTTGAGCAAATCATAATTAAGAACTTCCCTAATCTGGGGAATGAAACAAACATTTGTGTCCTAGAGGTAGAGAAGACACCTCCGAAGATCAAGGCGAACAGACCAATGCCTGGGCAGGTAATAGTGAAACTCACAAATCTTAAAGCCAAGAAAACCATCTTAAGGGCAGTTAGGGGGGAGAAATTCCTTACATACAGATGGAGGAACATCAGAATAACATCAGACCTGTCCACAGAAACCTGGAAAGACAGAAAGGGCTGGCAAGACATATTCAGGGTAATAAATGAGAAGAACATGCTGCCAAGAATACTTTATCCAGCAAGGCTGATGTTCAGAATATATGGTGAGGTAAAGAGCTTCCAAGACAGGCAAAGTTTAAAAATTATGTGACCACCAGGCTAACACTGCAAGAAATGTCAAGGGGGGTGTTCTATAAAAGAAGAAAGAACCCAAGAGTGACATAGAACAGAAATGTATAGAGACAATCTATAGAAACAAGGACTTCACAGGCAACATGATGATAATAAAATCATATCTTTCAATAATCACTCTCAATGTGAATGACCTAAATGCCCCCATAAAATATCAGAGAATTGCAGATTAGATCTAAAGACAGGATTTATCCAAACGCTATCTACAGGAGACTCATTATAACCCTAAATATACATCTAGACTGAAGGTGAAGGGATGGAGAACCATCTTTCATGCCAACAGACCTCAGAAGAAAGTTGGGGTAGCAATTATCATATAAGACAAATTAGATTTTAAGCTAAAGACTGTAGTTAGAGATACAGAAGGACACTATAACATTCATACAGGGTCTACCCAACAAGAAGATCTAACAATTATAAATATGTAGGCCCCCAATACTTAGTGGGAGTAGCCCACTACATAAGCCACCTGTTAACCACAATAAAGAGACATATGGATAAAAATACATTAATTGTAGGAGACCTCAACACTCCACTCTCAGCAACAGAGAGATTATTTAAGCAGAAAATCAACAAAGAAACAAGTGATTTGAATGATACACTGGACCAGATGGACCTCATAGATATATTCAAAATGTTCCACCTATAATAACAGAATACTCATTCGTCTTAAGCACACATAGAACTTTCTCCAGAATAATCCACACACTGGGTCACAAATCAGGTCTCAACCAACACCAAAAGATCGGGATCATTCCCTCCATATTCTCAGACTACAGTGCTTTGAAACTAGAACTCAATTCCAAGAAAAAGTATAGAAGAAATTCAAACACTTGGAAGCTAAAGACCATCCTGCTAAAGAATGTTTGTGTCAACCAGGAAATCAAAGAACTTAAACAATTCATAGAAACCAATGAAAATGAAGACGACTCAATCTAAAACCTATGGGATACAGCAAATGCCGTCCTAAGATGGAAATACAGAGTCATCCAAGCCTCACTCAAAAAAAGAGAGAGAGAGAGAGAGAGAGAGAGAGAGAGAGAGAGAAAGAGAAAGAAAAAGAAAGAAAAAGAAAAATCCTGAATACACAAACACTCTTTACACTTTAAAGAACTGGACAATCAACTACAAATTAAGCCCAACCCATACATGGGAAAGGAAATAATTAATATTAGAGATCCATAAATTAGAAACTAGAAATACAGTAGAACACATCAATAAATTAGAAGCTGGTTCTTTGAAAGAATAAATGAAATAGAAAAACCACTGGCCAGACAGCCAAAAGAAAAGAAAAAGGACCCAAATTAATAAAATTATGAATGAAAGGGGAGAGATCACAGCTAACAGCAAGGAAATAGAAACATTAATCAGAAATTATTATCAACAGCTATATGCCAATAATTCAAGCATCCTCAAAGAAATGGATGCATTCCTGGAAACTTATAACCTTCCAATACTGAAACAGGAAGAAATTGACAACCTGAATAGACAAATAACTAGTAACGAGGTTGAAACAGTGATCAAAAACCTCCCAAAAAACAAGAGTCCAGGACCTGATGGATTCCTGGGGGAGTTTAATCAAACATTCACAGAAGAAATAATACCTATTCTCTTGAAGGTGTTTCAAAAAATAGGAACAGAATGAAAACTTCCAGAATCTTTCTATGAGGTGAGCATTACCTTGATTGCAAAACCAGGCAAAGACCCCATCAAAAAGGAGAATTTCAGACCAATATCCCTGATGAATATGAATGTCAAGATTCTCAACAAGATCCTAGATAATAGGATCCAACAGTACATTAAAAGGTTTATCAAGTGGGATTTTTCCCTGGGATGCAAGGCAATCAACGTGTTAACCAATCGCAAATCAATCAATGTGTTAGAACACTTTAATAAGGGAAGAGAGAAGACCACATGGTCCTCTCAATGGATGCAGAAAAGGCAATTGACAAAATACAGCATCCTTCCCTGATTAAAATTCTTCAGAGTATAGGGATAGAAGGGAATATTCCTTCATTTCATAAAATCCATCTATGAGAAACCCACAGCAAATATCATTCTCAATGGGAAAAAGCTGAGAGCCTTTCCCTTAAGATCAGGAAAACAACAAGGATGCATACTCTCCCCACTATTGTTCAACATAGTACTAGAAGTCCTACCAAAAACAATCAGACAAAAATAATAATAAAATTATTCAAATGGACAAAGAAGAAGTAAAACTCTCCCACTTCAGATGACAAGCTACTTTATATGGAAACCCCAAAGACTCCACCCCCAAATTACTAGAACTCATACAGCAATTCAGTAATTTGGCAGGATACAAAATCAATACATACCAATCAGTTTCTTTCTTATACAATAACAATGTAACTGTAGAAAGAGAAAATAGAGAATCAATTGCATTTACAATAGCACCAAAACCCCTAAGATACCTTGGAATAAAGCTAACTGAAGAGGTAAAGGATCTGTACTTGAGGAACTACTGAACACTCATGAGAAAAATCAAAGAAGACACAAAGAGATGGAAAAATATTCCCTGCTCATAGATCGGAAGAGTAAACATTGTTAAAATGTCAATGCTTCCCAGAGCAATCTATACTTTCAATGCCATCCCGTTCAAAATACCAACAGCATTTTTCAAGTTGACGGAGCAAACAGTCCTAAAATTTGAATGGAACCAGAAAAGACCCCTAATTGCTGAGGAAATTTTGAAAAAGAAAAACAAAGCTGGGGTCATCACATTGACTGATTTCAAGCTTTACTACAAAGCTGTGATCACCAAGACAGCATGGTACTGGCACAAAAACAGACATATAGATGAATGGAACAGAATGGAGCATTCAGATATGGACACCTCAACTCTATGGTCAAACAGCCTTTGACAAAGCAGGAAAAAAAATATCCAATGGAAAAAAGACAGTGTCTTCAATAAATGGTGCTGGGAAAATTGGACAGCTATATACATAAAAATGAAACTCGACCATACTCTGACACCAT
Source organism: Ailurus styani (assembly GCA_002007465.1). Lineage (NCBI taxonomy): Eukaryota > Metazoa > Chordata > Mammalia > Carnivora > Ailuridae > Ailurus > Ailurus styani. The sequence continues at coordinate 403,706 of LNAC01000930.1, forward strand.
ACAAAAAGATAAACTCTAAATGGATGAAAGACCTCAGTGTGCAACAGGAATCCATCAAAATCCTAAAGGAGAATATAAACAATAACCACTTTGACAATGGCCACAGCAACTTCTTTCAAGACATGTCTTGGAACACTGCATCAAAAACTAATGATGTATTTTATGGTGACTAACATAACACAATTAAAAAGAAGACATGTCTCCAAAGGCTAGGGAGACAAAAGCAAAAGTGAACTTTAGGGACTTCATCAAGATAGAAAGCTTCTGCACAGCAAAGGATGCAGCCAACAAAACAAAGAGGCAACTCACAGAATAGGATAAAATATTTGCAAATGACACTACAGATCAGCCATGACACTTGGATGATATCCAAGATCAATAAAGAACTTCTCAAACTGAACACCCAAAAAACAAATAATTCAAAAAATGGGCAGAAGATATGAACAGACGTTTCTCGAGAGAATACATACAAATGGCTAGCAGACACATGAAAAAAAAAAACGTTCATCGTCATTAGCCATCAGGGAAACTCAAATCAAAACCACATTGAGATCCCACCTTACACCAGTTAGAATGACAAAAATTGACAAAGCAAGAAACAACAAATGTTGAGAGGATGTGAAGGAAGGGGAACCCTCTTGCACTGTCGGTGGGAATGCAAGGTGGTATAGCCACTTTGGAAAACAGTGTGGAAGTTCCTCAAAAGTTAAAAAATAAAACTACCCTACAACCCAGCAATTGCACTACTGGGTATTTACTCCAAAGATACAGATGTAGTGAAAAGAAGGGGCACATGTACCTTAATGTTCATAGCACAAATGGCCACAATAGCCAAACTGTGGAAAGAGCCAAGATGCCCTTCAACAGATGAATGGATAAAGAAGATGTGGTCCATATATACAATGGAATATTACTCATCCATCAAAAAGGATAAATACCCAACTTTTGCATCAATATGGTTGGGACTGGAGGATATTATGCTACATGAAATAAGTCAAGCAGAGAAAGTCAATTATCACATGGTTTCACTTATTTGTGGAATATAAGGAATAGCATGGAGGACATTAGGAGAAGGAAGAGAAAAATGGGGGGCGACTAAAGGGAGAGTCAAACTATGAGAGACTATGGACTCTGAGAAACAAACTGAGGGTTTTAGAGGGGAGGTTGGTGGGGGGATGGGTTAGCCCAGTGATGGGTATTAAGGAGGGCACGTATTGTGTGGAACACTGGGTGTTAAATGCAAACAATGAATCATGGATCACTACATCAAAAACTAATTGTGTACTGTATGGTGATTAACATAACATTAATAATAATAAAAACTTCCACTTGTTTATTGCTGATATATAGGAAATTATTTGACTTTCATATATGAACCGTCCATCATTCAACCTTATAATAAATAATTACTTATTAGTTCCAGGTTTTTGTTGATTCTTTTGAATTTTCTTCATAGCCATGTCATCTGCAATGACAATTTTATTTCTTCCTTTCTGTTCTATGTATCTTTAATTTTGTTCTATTGTCTTATTCCATTAACTAGATGTTTCAGTCAGATTTTGAAAAATGGTGTTTAGTGAAGACATCCTTGCCTTCTTTCTGAAATTAAAAGGAAAGTGTCTAGTTGCTCACTATTAAGTATCATTTTAGTTATACTTTTTTGTACATATTATTAATTAAGAAACTCCTCCTACATTCCTAGTTTATTCAGAGTTTTTATCATGAATGGGTGCTGTATTTTTCAAAAGTTTTTTCTGCATCTGCTGATATGATCATGTGTTTTTTTCTTATTTAGCCTGTGGATGTGAAAGATAACATAAATTATCAAATGTTAAACTAACTGTGCATACCTGGAATAAATCTCAGTTGATTGTGGTGTGTAATTATCATTATTATAGTTTTAAAACACTTTATTGAGGAATGGTTGGCATACAAAAACTGTATATACTTAGTATATACAGAATGACAAGTTTGGAGATAAATATACACCCATGAAGCAATCAACACAATCTGTGCCACAAAAATATCCACCATCTTCAAAATCTTCCTACAACACTCTTATTTTTTTAAGATTTTATTTATTTATTTGACACAGAGAGAGAGAGATCACAAGTAGGCAGAGAGGCAGGCAGAGAGAGAGGAGGAAGTAGGTTCGGCTTTAACCCACTGAGCCACGCAGGTGCCCACAACGCTCTTATTTTTAAATAAAAATATTTAATATAATAAGATCTCCCCTCTTAGCCAAATGTTAAGTATACAGTGCAGTATTGCTAACTATAGGCACTATACGTCACAGTACATTTATAGTTCTTATTCATTTTCTATAATGAAAAATCTGTACTATTTGAATAATAACTTCCCTTTTCGCTTTCCCCCAGCCCCTGATAACTACCATTCTACTTGATGTGTTAATTAGTTTGACTCAGATTCTTCATACAAGGGGTGTCATATAATATTTGTCCTTTTATGTTAGCTTCTTTTTGTTAACTTGATGTCCTCCAGATTCATCCATGTTGTCACTAATGGCAGGATTTCTTTCTTTTTAAAGGCTGAATAATCTTCCACTGTCTTTATTTACTACATTTTCTTTACCCATTCATCCATAAGTGAACTTTATAGTTGCTTCCTTGTCTTGGTTATTGCAAATAATGTTGAAATAAACATGAGAATTCAGATATTAACTCTTCCTCTCTATCTACACACACACACACACACACACACACACATCTTTGGGATATATAGCTAGAGCTAAGATTTCTAGATCACATGGTAGTTCTCTTTTTAACATTTTTGTTAACCGCCATATTTTTTCCATGGTAGCTGGACAAAATGACATTTCCACTAAGAGTGTGTAAGGATTTTCCTACAATCTCACCAACACTAGTTATATATATAAAAAATATAAAGTATGAAATATATATATTAGTATATATACACATATATAATATAAAGTATATATAATAATATACTAGTATAAATAATACATAAAATATAGTTATATAAATATATAAAACATATATACTATGAATAACTAGTATATATACTAGTTATGTATGTATGCTATATACAGCTAGTACATATGCTAGTTATTAAATTTCTAAATGTTTTGCTCTTTTGGCTGTTGTAAATAGGATCGTATTCTTAATTTACTTCATAGGTTTTTATGTGTGTGTGAATGTACAGAAACAGGGACACCTGGGTGGCTCAGTCGGTTAAGCATCTGCCTTCGTCTCAGGTCATGAACCCAGGGTCATGGTATCGAGCCCTGCATCGGGCTCCCTGCTCAGTGGAAAGCCTGCTTCTCCCTTCCCACTCCCCTGCTTTTGTTCCCTCTCTTGCTGTGTCTCTCTCTGTCAAACAAATAAATATTTTTTTACAAAGTATAGAAACAAAATTAATTTGTGTATGTTATTTTTGTCTCCTGCCACATTACTGAATTTATGTATTAGTTCTAACACATTTTTGTGAGTCTTCTGGGTTTTCTATATGTAGATCATGTCATCTACAAAAGATTACTTTACTACTTCCTTTTCAATTTGGATGCCTTTTTTTTTCTTCGCTAAATACTCTAGCTAAGATAGCCAGTACTGTGTTCCATAAAAATGGCAACAAAGGGCATCCTTGCATTATTCCTGATCTTAGAGGAAAAGCTTTTAACTTTTCACCATTGAGGATAATGTTAGCTGTAAGATTGCCATATGTTTTTTTTTAATGTTGAGGTACATTTATTCTACCCCTAAATTTTGAGAGTTCTTATCACTAAAGGGTGCTGATTTTGTCAAAAACTTTTTCTATATCTATAGAAATAATCATATCATTTTTATTTTTTACTCTGTTAAAGTAATATATCACATTTTTGATTTGCATATGTTAAACCATCTTTGCATCCCAGGAATGATTCTCACTGATCATGCTGTATGATCCTTTTTGTTTGTTTTTATTTAAATTCCACTTAGTTAACATACAGTGTAATATTAGTTTCAGGTGTACAATTTAGTGATCCAACACCTCCATACATCACCTAGTGCTCATCACAACAGGTGCACTCTTAATTCCCATCACCTATTTAACACATACCCCCCCACAACTCTTCTCTGGTAATCATCAGTTTCTTCTCTACAGTTGAGAGTCTGTCTCTTGGTTTGCCTCACTCTCTTTTTTTTCCCTTTCCTCTTTTTTTTGTTTCTTAAATTACACATATGAGTTAAATCATATGGTATTTGTCTATCTCTTACGTATTACACTTAACATAATATTATTTAGCTCCCCCCATATCATTGCAAATGGAAAAAACTCATCCATTTTTATGGCTGAGTAATATCCCATTGTGTACATATACCACATCTTTGTCCATTCATCAGTCGATGAACCCTTGGGCTCTTTCGATAATTTGGTTATTGTAGATAATGCTGCTATAAATATCAGGGTACATCTTTCCCTTGAATTAGTATTTTAATATTCTTTGGTTAAATACCTAGTACTATAATCGCTGGATCATAGGGTACTTCTATTTGTAACGATGAGGAACCTCCATATGGTTTTTCAGAGTGGCTGTACTAGTTTACTTTCCCACCAACAGTATAGGAGTGTTCCTCTTTCTCTGTGTCCTCACCAACATCTGTTGTTTCTTGTGTTGTTGATTTTAGCCATTCTGACAAGTATGATGTCATATCTCATTGTAGTTTTCATTTGTATTTCCTTGATGACCAGTGATGTTGAATATCTTTACATGTGTGTGTGTCTGCTGGCCATCTGGATGTCTTACTTGGAAAAATATCTATTCATATCTTCTGCTCATTTTATATCATTATTCTTTTTTAGGGTGTTCAGTTTTATAAGTTCTTTATATTTTGGATACTAACCTTTTATCAGGTATGTCATTTGCAAATATCTTCTCCCACTCCCATAGGTTGCCATTTGGTTTTGATGATTATTTCCATTGCTGTACAGAAGATTTTTATTTTGTTGAAGTCCCAATAGTTTATTTATGTTTTTGTTTTCCTTGCCTCAGGAGACATATCTAGTAAGAAGTTGCTATGGGTAATGTCAAAGTCCTTACTGTCTGTGTTCTCCTTTAGGATTTTCAGATATTCAGGTCTCACATTTAGGTCTTTAATCACTTTTGAATCTATTTTTGTGTATGGCGTAAGAAAGTGGTTCAGTTTCTTTCTTTCTTTCTTTCTTTCTTTCTTTCTTTCTTTCTTTCTTTCTTTCTTTCTTTCTTTCTTTCGTTCTCTTTCTTGCTTGCTTGCTTGCTTTCTTCCTTTCCTCCTTCCTTTCTTTTTTTTTGCATATTGCTGTGCAGTTTTCCCAAACCATTTGTTGAAGAGACTGTCTTTTTCCTGTAGGATAGTCTTTCTACTTTGTCAAAAATTAGCTAACCACATAATTCCAGGTCCATTTTTGGGTTTTCTATTCTGTCCCATTGATCTATGTGTCTGTTTTTTGTGCCAGTGCCATACTATTTCAATCACTATAGTTTTGTCATATAACAAAGTCCAGAATTGTGATGTCTCCAGCTTTTCTTTTCTCTGTCAGGATTGCTTTGGCATTTCAGGGTCTTTTGAGGTTCCATACAAACATTAGGATGGTCTGTTCCAGCTATGTGAAAAATGCTGATGGTGTTTTAATAGAAATTGCTTTATTTTTATTTTTTTTTTAAAGATTTTATTTATTTATTTCACAGAGGGAGAGAGATCACAAGGAGGCAGAGAGGCAGGCAGAGAGAGAGGGGGAAGCAGGCTCTCTGCCGAGCAGAGAGCCCGATGCGGGCCTCGATCCCAGGACCCTGAGATCATGACCTGAGCCGAAAGCAGAGGCTTTAACCCACTGAGCCACCCAGGCGCCCTAGAAATTGCTTTAAATGTGTAGATTCTTTGGGTAGTATTGACATTTTAAGAGTATTTGTTCTTCCAATCTATGAATATGGAATGTTTTTCCATTTCTTTGTGTCCTCCTCAATTTCTTTGATCAGTGTTTTATACTTTTCAGAGTATAGATATTTTAGCTATTAAGTTAGGTTTATTCTTAAGTATCTTATAGTTTTTGTGCTATTGTAAATGGGATTGATTCCTTGGTTTCTCTTTTTGGTGCTTCATTTCATTATTGGTGTATAGAAATACAGCAGGTTTCTGTACATTGATTTTGTATCTTATAATTTTACTGAATTAATGTTTAAGTTCTAGCTGAATTAACTTCCAATTTTTTGGTCAAGTCTTTCAGGCTTTCTATGTAGTGTATCATGTCTTCTGCAAACAGTGAAAGTTTGACTTCTTCTTAGCTGTTTTGGATGCCTTTTATTTATTTATGTTGTCTGAATCTTGAGACTAGGACTTCCAGGACTATGCTAAATAATAGTGGTGAAACTGAACATCCTTGCCTTTTTCCTGATCATAGAGAAAATGTTCTCAGTTTTTCCTCATTCAGGATGATATTAGGTCCCCTTCCTTAGCAGCCAATTAAGTCCAGACAACCCCTACAACTTCCCACATCAGGCTTTCACATTCTGGGCCACTATATATTAATCTTAATTGTCCCAGGTCCTGCTGAAATTATTCAAATTTGCAATTTCAAAACCTGCTGACTTTGACTTGCCTGTTCTATTGAAAATCAAAATAAAGGTACTTCTCCACAGTTCTCTTCCTTCCATTTGTCTCATGACCAATCAGCCCTTGTGCTTTTCCTGAGTTACCCTGAGGTGCTGTGTTCTCCCCAGAGAACTGTGAGTAGCACAATTGTAATTTTTTTTTTATATCTCGTTAGTGGTCTGTGCATGGCCAAATGATACCTCTGCCATGGTTATAAGTTTAAAACAATTGGCACGTGTAGCACAGTGATTTAACCACAGACAAAAAAGAATGCTTTTGGACTGCTGATGGATTACTAATCAGATTTACTAAAGAGTGGAAGTGCCTGCGGAAGAAGGCACTGCCCCCTGCTAGAGTGCTAATTCTTTGCTTCACTGTGTACTGATTTATTGGGTTTTTACATCACTCTTCATACTAAATTATGAAGTCTCTACTGCCTAAATGCAATTTAAACAATCTCAACTAGTGACTAGTACTTAATTGTCCAGGAGTGAGGGATCCATATTGGCTGCTTTTTTCTTGAAAAGCTAATAAAAAGGGAGATGACTAGGTCTAACACACTCATGTCATGGTATTACCAAATCTGCCAACCAAATGGGCCAGGAATATTTGAGTCAAAATCCTGTTTCCTGTTACCTGATCTAGTAGAGCAGTAAGAGACTGCCCACAGATCACCTGGAAGCCCTGGATGTTACATGCAGCTAGTATGGGGGAACCCCCTCCCCAAGATTTGATATAGCACCTCAGGGGAAAAAAGTGTTATTTAGTATTTGGCTCCTGAATTATTGATTGAGTTTGTCACTCTCCATCCCAGGTCTGGTAAGCTATTGACACACACACCTATGGAGACCAGTGGCTCAAAATCCTATAAAATATGAAAGGGAAAATACCACTTTATTCCTATTCCCCTTAAAGCCCTAGAAGTCTCCAAACTCCTATTTAAATGTAAAACTCCAAATCAATGTGCCATAGCACTACTTAGTGCTGTGTCCAATTGACAGGCTAAAAGCTTGTTATTAAAATCAGAAGGTCGACAGTCCTCCCCAGAGTGAAGGTCAATCATTGCTCTCCTGGATGCTGATTTCAACTCTGTTGAGGATGGGAGTCTCTGAGATGTGGGGCAGCCACACACAAACAGGGCCACACAGGACTGCAAGGAAATTACACAGGAGTTTATTTGGTAAACACCCAAAAGTTAAAAATGGTCAGGGACAGACAGAAAACTGAAGCAGAGACTAGAAATTTTAAACACTTAGAAATACAGGCCAATTTTAGATTTGGGGCTTTGGAAGAAGGGAGAATAGAAGGACCCTGAGCTCACCCCATCCCATGTTTACAACTAGATATCATTTACATCCAAGTCAATAAACCAGAGCATGATCCAAAAGCTAGCAGAACAAATTCCACAACTATATATAGAGAAAAGGCTGCATCTGACAGGTAAAATGATCAGAAAGGCAGAGAGAGGCTGCCTGAAGGAGGGAGGGAGATGCTTGCCAGGAAAGGGCAGAGAAACAAGACATCTCACTAAGGAGCTCACAAAAGGAAGAGTAATACCCATAATATTTGGCTTTGAAAACCAAAGGGACTAAATTCTGTGAGTTTGTATAACCAGTGGGTCTTGGTGACTAGAGCTTTAAAAGTCAACTGACTCAGCACTGGGCAACCCAGGAGGGTGAATGATGGCTGGATCACCACCCTTGAAGAGGCAGCAACTTTCAAAGAGAGACTACATAAAAATGTCAGTGTACACAATGCCAGAGGCAAACAGTAGAGATATTTGTGCATACTGATTTGGGAGCATGTTGGAGTACTTTTCTGAAAATGAGGAAATTGACAGGCACCACTTCCTTCCTTATGTCCCCAGCATAAACACAGAGCCACCTGCAAGAGGCAGAGTTATACAGACACTTGCTACCTAACCTATTAAGAGTGCGCCCTAACCATAAGTTACAAGGACTCACCCACTCCAAGCTGGCAAATTTTGCTAAAGCTATACACATGCCCCACCCAGCAGCATGTAAATAGCTGCCACCATGAATCAGGCCCCTCTATCACACCTTGTCCAACATTACACAACCTCCACCCAATGTCACATGATATGCCCACCTACCAGATGCATGGTTACCACCATTAAAGCACTCAGCCACCTCGCTGAGCCCAGCTGCCACATTGTACTAAGCCTCACACCTCCAGCCACGTTTGCACACCTGTCCCAACCATACCCAGGCATCCTTCCATGCCCCAGCTAGCCTCCAATCCCTGGCCACCCTGACACACAACCTCCAGTCACTGCAGGGCTTCAGGGCATTCAGCATAGGACTAATGGCCCAGCCCAAATGTTGCTAAAATTGCCACCCTCCATGCCCTTCAGAACTAGGGAACCTAGGTCCCACTAACATCACAAACAATAAGCACAGCCCTCAACAGGCAGAGAGAAGGTACAGAAAACTGTATTGAAAGGAAAAATGACTTACACAATAGCATGGCATAAAAACACACATAAGATCTCCTCCTGAAGTGCCAGGTTCTGGTGAACAGGGGACATTGACTGTTGGGCACTCCAGGAATTCTTCATAAAGTCACTATTTTCAGAGCAGAAAACAGTTGACTTTCCTAGCACAGAGAAACCAATAAAGAGAAACAGGTAAAATGAAGAGACAGAGAAATTTATTCCAAATACAGGAACAGGACCAGGCCAGAGCCAGAGATCTAAGCAAAACAGATGTAAATAATATCTAGGAGGCACAGAGAACTCCCATCAAAATCAACAGAAGTAGAATCAGACTAACATATAATCAAGGTTGCAAAATATATTTATAAACAAAAAAATTAAGCAGAAAGACAAAAGATCTTACAACAAAAAACCCATAAGGCTAGCAGGAGATTTTTCAACAGAAACTTGCAGCACAGAAGAGAGTGACATGATATATTCTAAGTGTTGAACAGGAAACATCTGCAGCCAAGAATACCCTATCTAGCAAGGCTAGCTATCATTCAGAATAGGAGAGATAAAGAGTTTCCCAGACAAACAAAAACTAAATATGTTTCTGACCATGAAACTAGCCCTACAGGAAATATTAAAGGTGTTACTCTGAGTGGAAAGGGGAGACCAAACATGACAGCATAGAGGCGGGAAACACAAAAGCAGTACAAATGAATATTTCAGTAAAAATGAATATTTCTGTGAAAAAGGAACTTACAAGGATGCCTGGGTGGTGCAGTTGGTTAAGCGTCTGCCTTAGGCTCAGGTCATGGGGTCAAGCCCCACATCAGTCTCCTTGTGCAGTAAGGAGTCTGTTTCCCCCTCTGCCTGTCTCTACCCCTGATTGTTTCTCTCTCTCTCTCTCTCTCTCTCTCTCTCTCTCTCTCTCTCCTTCTGACAATAAATAAAATATTTTTAAAAAGGAACTCACAAAAATGATCTAAATAATAATATATACCTAAAATGTGAAGAGCAGAGAAGAATGGTTTCGAACTTAAATATCATCAACTTAATGTAGACTGCTGTATGCAGAAGAGGTTATCTACAGACCTAATGGTAACCAATATCAAAAACCACTAATAAACATGCAAAGAATAAAGAGAAATAAATCCATATATAGCAGTAAAGAAAATCACCAAAATATGAAAGAGAGAAAAATAAAAAAGGATCAGAGAAAAACTTCAAAAACAACCATTAAACAGGTAATAAAATAGCAATAATTATGTATCTATATTTAATTACTTTGAATGTAAGTGAACTAAAGACTCCAATCAAAAGACATAAGATGACGAGTGGATGAAATACAATAAGACCCATTAATACAAGCCTAAAATAGACTCATTTTATATCTAAAGACAGCAGGGATGAGAAACATTTACCACCCAAAAGGATGTCAAAAGAAAGCCAAAATAGCAATACTTATATCAGACAAAATGAATTCAAAATAAAGAGAGTAACAAAATAGAAAGGACATTATATAGTAATAAAAGGGACAATAAAACATGAAACATAACTTTACATATTTTTTACCTTTTTTAACCATTTTTTTATTTTCCCCAGGGGTACAAGTCTGTGAATCATCAGACTTACACCTTTCACAGCACTCACCATAACACAAACCCTCCCCAATGTCCATAACCCAGCCATCTTATCCCTAACTTCCAACCACCCAGTAATCCTCAGTTTGTTTCATGAGATTAAGAGTCTCTTCTGGTTTGTCTCTTTCCCAATCCCATCTTGTTTCATTTTTCCCTCCCTACCCCCCACGACCCCTGCCCTGCCCCTCAGGTTGCTCATATCAGAGAGATCATATGATAACTGTCTTTCTCTGATTGACCTATTTCATTTAGCATAATACCCTCTAGTTCCAGCCACGTCATTCCAAATGGCAAGATTTTGTTTCTTTCGATGGCTGCATAATATTGCATTGTATATATATACACCACGTTTTCCTTAACCATTCATCTGTTTATGGACATCTAGGTTCTTTCCATAGTTTGGCTATTGTGGACATTACTACTATAAACATTCGGGTGCATGTGCTCCCGAGGATCACTACCTTTATATCTTTAGGGTAAATACCCAGTACTGTGATTGCTGGATCATAGGGTAGCTCTATTTTCAAATTTTGATGAACCTCCATCGTGTTTTCCAGAGTGGCTGCACCAGCTTGCATTCCCCCCAACAGTGTAGGAGGGTTCCCCTTTCTCCACGTCCTCGCCATCATCTGCCGTTTCCTGACTTGTTAATTTTAGCCATTCTGACTGGTGTGAGGTGGCATCTCACTGTGGTTTTGATTTGTATTTCGCTGATGCCGAGTGATATTGAGCACTTTCTCACATGTCTGTTGGCCATTTGGATGTCCTCTTTGGAGAAATGTCTGTTCATGTCTTCTGCCCATTTGTTGACTGGATTATTTGTTTTATGGGTATTGAGTTTGAGAAGTTCTTCATAGATTTTGGATACAAGCCCTTTATCTGATATGTCATTTTCAAATATCTTCTCCCATTCAGTCAGTTGTCTTTTG
>LNAC01000930.1:425274-436586 GCA_002007465.1 Ailurus styani
TATATATATATATATATATATATATATATATATATATATATATATATATGGATAAGTGATATGTCATTCAGGAAAGACACATGCCATATGATTTCACTCATATATGAAATTTAAGAAACAAAACATCAAAGGGAAAAAATAAGAGAGAGACATACAGAGAAAAAGAGACAAACCAAGAAACAGACTCTTGGTTATATAGAACAAACTGATGGTTAACTAATGGGAGGAGTGTGGTGGGATGGATTAAAAAGACGATGGGGATTAAGGAGTGCAATTGTCATGACCACAAGGTGATGTATGGAAGTATTGATTTGACAGAAACTACTATAACACTGTATATTAACAAACTGGAATTAAAATAATAACTTAAAATTTAAAGAAATGAAAAAAGGGGTCATCTGTATAGCTCAAGTATTTAAGAATCTGACTCTTGATTTCAGGCCAGGTCATGATCTCAGGGTCATGATTTGGAGCCCCACTTTTGGGTCCATGCTTAGTGGGGAGTCAGATTAATAGCCTCTCTCTCTCTTTGCCTCATCCCACACTCACCCTCACGTTCTCTCTCTTTCTCTCTAAAATAAGTAAATTAAAAAAAATGAGAATAAGAGTAATATAGGCTTTTTAAAAATTTTGTTCAAAAAGACAATGAAAAGAATGACACCTCAGATAAGGATGTGAATTGTGTTTTGCCAAAGAGGGGCCGCTACTGCTTTCAAAATGAAAACCCCAATCCCTATGAGGTTGGAACAAGAGATGACCAAAGACAGACCACTGAGCTCTTTCTGGCTTCTTCTATTATTATAGCTGCCTAGAAGGTCCACAATACGAGTTATCAAATAAAGACAAAAACTAAAACTGCAGGTTCAGATGGCTAAAAGCCTAAAACAGAAAAAGCAAAGCAAAGCAAAACAAAACAAAAACACATATAGAGAAAGAGGAAATTAAAAGTAAATAATATATATCATTATAAGCCTGGTGGTGGGTATTAAGGAGGGCACGTATTGAATGGAACACTGGATGTGGTGCATAAATAATGAGTCTTGGATCACTGAAAAAAATAATGGAAATCTATATTTAACTTAAAATATAAACAGTAGCCCGGCTAGCTCAGTCGGTAGAGCATGAGACTCTTAAAATATAAACAGCTAATATAAAAACAACTTAAAATAAATGTCTATAATGTGGCCTAAGAGGGAATTCAAATTTACTGAAAATTTTTATATAAAAAACTTTATTTATTTAGATAGTATTTATTTACTTGACAGAGAGTGAGAGAGAGATCACAAGTAGGCAGAGAGGAAGGCAGAGAGAGAGGAGGAAGTAGGCTCCCTGCTGAGCAAAGAGCACTAGGCAGAGCTCGATCCCAAAACCCTGGGGTCATGACCTGAGCAGACGGTAGAGGCTTAACACACTGAGCCACCCAGGTGCCCCTTCATTTATATTTTACTTTTTTTTCAGTGTTCGAAAATTCATTGTTTATGTACCACACCCAGAGCTCCATGTAATACATGCCCTCCTTAATATCCACCACCAGGCTCTTCCATTCCTCCCACCCCCCATCACTCTAAAACCCTCAGTTTGTTTCTCAGAGTCCACAGTCTCTCATATTTCATACCTCCCTCTGATTTCCCCCAATTCACTTTTCCTTTCCTTCTCCTAATGTCCTTCATGTTATTCCTTATGTTCCACAGGTAAATGAAACCAAATGATAATTGACTTTCTCTGCTTCACTTATTTCACTCAGCATAATCTCCTCCAGTCCCCTCCAAGCTGATACAAAAGATGGGTATTTAACCTTTCTGATAACTGCGTAATATTCCGTTGCATATATGAACCATATCTTCACTATCCATTCATCTGTTAAAGGGCATCTCAGCTCTTTCCACAGTTTGGCGAATGTGGATATTACTGCTATGAACATTGGGGTACATATGGCACTTCTTTTCACTACATCTGTATCAATGGGGTAAATACCCAATAGTGCAATTGCAGGGTCATAGGGTAGCTCTATTTTTAATTTCTTCCGGAATCTCAACACTGTTTTCCAAATTAGCTGCATGAACTTGCATTCCCACCAACAGTGTAAGAGGGTTCCCCTTTCTCCACATCCTCTCCAACACTTGTTGTTTCCTGTCCTGTTGATTTTGGCCATTCTAACTGGTGTCATATGGTATTTCAATGTGGTTTTGATTTGAGTTTCCTGATGGCTGTGAAGATGAACAGTTTTTCATGTGTCTGTTAGCTATTTGTATGTCTTCTTTGGAGAAGTGTTTGTTCATGTCTTCTGCCCATTTTTTGACATGATTATCTGTTTTGGGGGCATTGAGCTTGAGGAGATATTTATAGATCTTGGCTATCAGCCCTTTATCTGTAGAGTCACTTGCGAATATCTTCTCCCATACCGTGGGTGGCTTCTTTGCTTTGCTGACTATTTCCTTTGCTGTGCTTTTTATCTTGATGAAGTCCTGAAAGTTCATTTTCACTTTTGTTTCCTTTTGCTTTGGAGACGTGTCTTGAAAGAAGTTGCTGTGGACGATGTCAAAGAGGTTACTACCTATGTTCTCCTCTAGGATTTTGATAGATTCCTGCCTCATGTTGAGGTCTTTCAACAATTTTGAGTTTATCTTTCTGTATGGTGTAAGAGAATGGTCAACTTTCACTCTTCTATACATAGCTGTCCAATTTTCCCTGCACCATTGCTTGAAGAGACTGTCTTTTTTCCATTGGATATTTTTCCTGTTTTGTTGAAGATCATTTGACCATAGAGTTGAGGGTCCGTACCTGGACTCTCCACTCTGTTCCATTGGTCCATGTGTCTGTTTTTGTGCTGGTACCATACTCTCTTGGTGATCACAGCTTTGTAGTAAAGCTTGAAATCAGGCAACATGATACCCCCAGATTTGTTTTTCTTTTTCAACATTTCCTTAGTGATTCTGGGTCTTTTCTGGTTCCATACAAATTTTAGGGTTGTTTATTCCAGCAATTTGAAGAATGCCAGTTGTATTTTGATCAGGATAGCATTGAAAGTACAGATTGCTCTGGGCAGTATAGACATTTTAACAGTAGTTATTCTTCCAATCCACGAGCATGGAATGCTTTTCCATCTTTTTGTGTCTTCTTCAATTTCTTTCATGAGTGTTCTGTAGTTCCTGGAGTACAGAATCCTTACCTCTTTGATTAGGTTTATTCCAAGGTATCTTATTGTTCTTGGTGCTATTGTAAATGGAATCAATTCTCTAATTTCCCTTTGTATATTTTCATTGCTAGTATATAAGAAAGCAACTGATTTCTGTGGATTGATTTTGTATCCTGCCACATTACAGAATTGTTGTATGAGTTCCAGTAGTTTGGAGGTGGAGTCTTTTGAGTTTTCTATATAAAGAATCATGCCATCTGTGAAGAGAGTTTGACTGCTTCTTTGCCAATTTATTTTTTTAAAGATTTTATTTATTTATTTGACACAGAGAGAGAGAGAGATCACAAGTAGGCAGAGAAACAGGCAGAGAGAGAGGAGGAAGCAGGCTCCCTGCTGAGCAGAGAGCCCGATGCGGGCCTCGATCCCAGGACCCTGAGATCATGACCTGAGCTGAAGGCAGAGGCTTTAACCCACTGAGCCACCCAGGCGCCCTTCTCTGCCAATTTAAATACATTTTATTTCTTTTTGTTGTCTGATTGTTGTTGCTAGGACTTCTAGTACTATGTTGAAGAACAGTGGTGAGAGTGGGCATCCTTGTCATGTTCCTGATCTCAATAGGAACGCTGTCAGTTTTTCCCCATTTTTTTATGATTTTATTTATTTATTTTTCAGAGAAAGAGAGAGCCGAAGCAGGCAGAGTGGCAGGCAGAAGCAGAGGGAGAAGCAGGCTACCTGCTGAGCAAGGAGTGGAATTCAGGGCTCAGTCCAAGGAACATGGGATCATGACCTGAGCCAAAGGCAGAGGCTTAACCCACTAAGCCACCCAGGCATCCCAGTTTTCCCCCATTGAGCATGATATTTGCTGTGGGTATTTCATAGATTTTACAAAATTGAGGAATGTTCCCTCTATTCCTATAATTTAGAGTGTTTTTATCAGGAACGGATGCTGTATTTTGTTCACTGATTTTTCTGCATCAATTGAGAGGACCATGTGGTTCTTCACTTTTCCCTTATTGATTTGTTCTATCACTCTGATTGATTTGTGAATGTTGAAGCACACTTGCATTCCTAGAAAAATCCTACCTGGTCATGGTGGATAATCTTTTTAATGTACTGTTGGATCCTATTAGCTAGGATCTTGTTGAGGGTCTTGGCATCCATATTCATCAGGGATATTGGTCTGAAATTCTCCTTTTTAATGTGGTCTTTGCCTGGTTTGGGGATCAAGGTAATGCTGGCTTCATAGAAAGAGTCTGAAGTTTCCCCTCTGTTTCTATTTTTTGAAACAGCTTCAGGAGTATAGTTATTATCTCTTCATTGAATGTTTGGTAGAATTTCCCAGGGAATCAGTCAGGTCCTGGACTCTTATCTTTTGGGAGGTTTTTGATCACTGCTTCAATCTCGTTACTGCATATTGGTCTATTCAGGTTGTCAATTACTTTGTGTTTCAGTCTTGGAAGTTTATAGGATTTCAGGAATATAGCCAATTCTTCTAGGTTGCTTAACTTATTGGCATATAGCTGTTGATAGTAATTTCTGATGATTGTTTCATTCCTTGGAGTTGGTCGTGATTTCTCCCCTTTCATTCATAATTTTATTAATTTGAGTCCTCTCTCTTTTCTTTTGAATTAGTTTGGGCAGTGGATTATCAATCTTATTAATTCTTTCAAAGAACCAGCTTCTGGTTCATTGATGTTTTCTACTATATCTCGAGTTTCTAACTCATTGACCTTTACTCTACTATTGAGTATTTCCCTTCTTTTGCATGGGTTTGGCTTAATTTGTTGTTGATTTTCCAGTTGCTTAAGGTGTAAAGAGAGTTGGTGTAGGGCGTCTGGGTGGCTCAATCATTAAGCATCTGCCTTCAGCTCAGGTCTTGATCCCAGGACCCTGGGATCGAGCCCCACATCAGGCTCCCTGCTCTGTGGGAGGCCTGCTTCTCCCTATCCCACTCCCCCTGTTTGTGTTCCCTCTCTTGCTGTGTCTCTCTCTGTCAAATAAATAAATAAAACCTTTAAAAAAGAGAGAGAGAGAGTTGGTGTATTTGGGACTTTTCAACTTTTTTTGAGTGAGGCTTGGATGGCTTTGTATTTCCCCCTGAGGACCACCATTGCCATATCCCATAGGTTTTGAAACAATGGGTCTTAATTCTCATTCGTTTTCATGAATTGTTTAAGTTTTTCTTTGATTTCCTGGTTGAGCCAAACCTTCTTGAGTAGGATAGTCCTTAGCTTCCAAGTGTTTGAAATCCTTCCAAACTTTTTCTTGTGGTTGAGTTCCAGGTTCAAAGCATTGTAGTCTGAGAATATGCAGGTGATAATCTCAATCGTTTCGTCTTGGTTGAGCCCTGATTTATTACCGAGTATGTGGTCTATTCTGGAGAAAGTTCCATGTGCACTCGAGAAGCATAAGTATTCTGTTGTTTTAGGGTGGAATGTTCTGGATATATCTATGAGGTCCATCTGGTCCAATGTGTCATTCAAAGTTCTTGTTTCTTTGTTGATTTTCTGTTTAGATGATCTGTCTCTTGCTAAGAATGGTATGTTAAGATCTCCTACAGTTAGTGTATTCATATCAATATGACTTTTAATTTTGTTTAGTAGTTGGCTTATATAGTTGGCTGCTCCCATGTTGGGGACATAAATATTTACAATTGTTAGACCTTGGTGGATAGACCCTTTAAGAATGACGCAATGTCCTTCTGTATCTCTGACTACAGTCTTTAACTTAAAATCTAATTAAGCTAATCTAAGTCTTTAGCTTAATATCTGATATGCAAATCACTACCTTAGCTTTCTTTTGAGGCCCATTGTCATGAAAAATCATTCTCTATCCCTTCACTTACAGTCTTGAGTTTCTTTGTGTTCAAAATATGTTCTTGTAGACATCATATGCATGGGTCCTGCCTTTTTATCCAGTCTGCAATCCTGTGCCTTTTTATGGGTGCATTTAGGCCATTCACATTGAGAGTGATTATTGAAAGTTTAATTTTTATTGACATCATGTTGTCTGTGAAGTCCTTGTTTCTATGTGTTGTTTCTGTAACTTTCTGTTTTATGTCACTCTTGGGCTCTTTGTTCTTTTACAGAACCCCCCTTAATATTTCTTGTAGTGCCAGCTTTTTGGTCACATAATCTTTTAGACCTTGCCGATCTTGGAAGCTCTTTATCTCTCCATCCATTCTGAATGTCAGCCTTGCTGGATAATGTATTCTTGGCTGCATGTTCTTTTCATTTAGTGCCCTGAATATGTCTTGCCATCCCTTTCTGGCTTGCCAGGTTTCTGTGGACAGGTCCAACATTAATCTGATGGTCCTTCCTCTTTATGTAAGGAATCTCTTCTCCCTAGCTGCCCTTAAGACCTCCTTTCTGAATTTATGATTCGTGAATCTCATAATTTAGTGTCTGGGGGGTCTTTCAAGACTCATTGATCTTGGGGGGTGTCCTCTCTCTCTCTAGGACATGAGCACTTGTTCCATTCCCCAGATTAAGGAAATTTTCATCCAGTATTTGGTAAACTACCTTTTCTAGTCTTCTCTCTTTCTCCGAGCCAACGTCTCAGTGGTTGTTGGAGGCCCCCGTTGGTCTCTGCACCCCTGTGCCACTAAGACCACAAGAGATCTTGGTTCCCGGGAGCCCTGTGCTGGCAGCTGTCGGGACTGCTGTCTGGGGTCCATGCCCCCTACCCAGCAGCGGTGCAAGTCTCCAATGGCTGCAGATTCAGAGACCACTGGCCGGCGCCCATAACAAGCTCTCTTAAGTGCAGGCAGGGGTGCGCTCAGCCCAGTTGTCAGAGAGCCTCAGGCCCAGGGACCACAGACTGTGTCCCCACCGGGCTCTTTCAGGCATGGGTGGTCACTGGCTGTGACCGTCCTTGGACCGTGGGCTTAGGACCATGCCCATGGCCGCCCAATTCCACCAGTTGCCCCTTAAAAACTTTTGCTCTTTTTGAGTGCTTTCAACCGGACTCCAAGTTAATGCCGGTCCCCAAGCACAGTGCACTTTCATATTGGGATATTACTTTCCATTGTGTCACTTCTAGTGGCTTCCTCCCCCTTCTGTTTATACTCTGATATCAGTCCGAGCGTTCCCACCTCGTTTTACCTCACTGGTGATGATCTTCTGCCCTGGTAGAGATCCAGAATGTATAATCTTACTTCTCAGGCTGATTTCATGGGGGCTCAGAGTATTCTGGTAGATATTTCGTTCACTTCAGGGGACCCGTTGAAACAGGGATTCCCACTTCTCTGCCATCTAGACCCTCCCTCTATTGGTAGCATTTAGAATTAAGATTCTCTTTATTGTTTTCTGTATCTTGTCAGTCTCTTGTTGTTTCCCAGTCTCGCTGTCTTCTGTCATGTTTTATTATTTTGTTTTGTTTTATTTTTGGTTGTTTTGGCAGTGATGTACTTTGATTACTTTTTCTCTTTAGTGTACCTTCCTTAGATTTGTGTGTGGTTGTGTGCATGTGTGTGTGTGTGGTTGCAATGAGCCAATGTTTTATATTGAATTTTATCAAATTACTTTTCTAAATTTGTTTATTAAATCACATGATTTGTACATTATTTTGAATATTTTATATAGTAAGTCATGCTATAGTCTAATGTTTTTGTCTAACAAATATTCTATTTCATTCTTTGTTTTCTTTTGCTGTACGTTTCTTTTCCTTCCTCTATTACAGTGATTCAAATCAAAATGGAAAAAATGTTCGAATTGGTAGCAGCAGACATCCTGTCTTATTCCCAGTCAGAATGCAAAAGCTTTAAATCTAACATGAAATGTCATATTTTCTATTGATTTTCTTGGTAGATACTTACTATCAGATTAGGAAACTTCTCTTGTATTTCTAGCTTTTTAAAAATTTTTTTAAGATTTTATTTATTAATTTGACACAGAGAGATCAGATCACAAGTAGGCTGAGAGGCAGGCAGAGAGAGAGAGAGAGGAGGAAGCAGACTCCCTGCTGAGCAGAGAGCCCGATGCGGGCCTCGATCCCAGGACCCTGAGATCATGACCTGAGCCAAAGGCAGAGGCTTTAACCCACTGAGCCATCCAGGCACCCAAAATTTTTTAACTTATTATCTTTTACTCATCTATTGAGATGACCTTATGATTTTTTCATGTTTTTTCTATTAATGCCATTACATTGATTGACTTTTTTTAAGATTTTATTTGTTTATTTGAAAGAGAGAGCCACAGCAAGAGAGGGAATACAAGCAGGGGGAGTAAGAGAGGGTGAAGCAGGCATCCCGTGAGCAGGGAGCCCAATGTGTGGCTCTATCCCAAGACCCTGGGATCGTGACCTGAGCCAATGGCAGATGCTTAATGACTGAGCCACCCAGGCGCCCCAAACTGATTGCCTTTAAAATGTTCAACAAACTTTGCATCATTGTATTAAATCCTAATTTACCAATCTGTATTAAACATTTTCTATAGCTCCAGTGTTAATTTTTAAATGATCTGTACAATATATTTGCATCTATGATCATGCAGGAATTTGTATGTAATCTTCCTTTCTGGTAATACCCTTCTATAATTTTTATATCAAGATTCTGCTGCTTTCAAAAAAAAACAAACAAAAAAGAGTTGTAATATGCTCCTTTTTTTTTGTTCTCTAAAACCGTTTGTATAATATTCATGTTATGTCTTCCACATATGTTGCAAGAATTCACCATTGAACCCATTTGTGTTGAGTATTCCTTGAGAAGGTTTTAATAATCGAATAAATTTCCTCAATAAATGCAGATAGCCCTTGATTCGCATAGTTTGTGTGTACATGAATTTCAGTAACTGATTTATTTAACACCAGTCTCTTAACATGATTCAGATTTCACTAATCACAGTTGCTTTAAGTATAAATTTTGCTGCTAGTTCTTCGGTCTACAAATGACTATAAAAACAGTATATACATCATGATTAATGACCAGCCAAATCACTTGTTTCATACTCTGCTAGTGCTTGGTCAAAGCACATGTGTAATTTATTTTAGACACAGACAACATAGCATATATTTGTGTTGCTCTCTTTTCTTCCAGTGGTCAGTTTTCAAAAATAGATCATTGAAAGAGGAGGTAAATGGCCATCATAAATAAAAATGCCATAAATAAATGTTTTAAGTATAATTGTATGTGGTTAGAAAATTTATAATTGGTAAGAGCAAAAGACGATAAGATGAGAACTAGGCCTATAAAATGTTATGATGTAAGTTATATTGAAAATATTTGGTTAACATTAAAAAAGCAAAATAAAGTTGCATCAACATCTTTTAGTTTAAATCACACTAAGGTCAAAAGCTTTATAGTTGGAATGGAGCATTTTAAAAAAGGAACCCTTGTTCACTGTTGGTGGTTACATATATTGATATAGCCATCATGGAAAATAGTATGGAGATACCTCAAAAATTAAAAATAAAATTATCTTATGATACAATAATTCCACTACTGGGTATTTTCCCAAATCAAAACCACATTGAGATACCATATGACACCAGTTAGAATGGCCAGAATCAACAGGACAGGAAACAAGTGTTGGAGAGGATGTGGAGAAAGGGGAACCCTCTTACCCTGCTGGTGGGAATGCAAGTTGGTGTAGCCACTTTGAAAAACAGTGTGGAGATTCCTCAAAAATTAAAAATAGAGCTACCCTATGACCCAGCAATTGCACTACTGGGTATTTACCCCAAAGATACAGATGTAGTGAAAAGAAGGGCCATATGTACCCCAGTATTCATAGTAACAATGTCCACAATCACCAAGCTGTGGAAAGAGCTGAGATGCCCTTCAACAGACGAATGGATAAAGAAGATGTGGTCCATATATATAATGGGATATTACTCAACCACCAGAAATGATGAATACCCAACTTTTGTATCAACATGGACGGGTCTGGAGGAGATTATGCTGAGTGAAATAAGTCAAGCAGAGAAAGCCAATTATCATATGGTTTCACTTACTTGTGGAACATAAGGAATAAAATGGAGGGATCTAAGAGAAGAAAAAGAAAAGTGAATTGGGGTAAATCGGTAGGGGAGCAAACCATGAGAGACTGTGGACTCTGAGAAACAAACTGAAGGTTATGGAGAGGAGGGGGAGAGGAGATAAGTGACCTTGGTGGTGGGTATTATGGAGGGCACGCATTGCATGGAGCACTGGGTGTGGTGCATAAACAATGACTCTTGGATTACTGAAAAAATAAAATAAAATAAACAAAAAAAACCCAAAACAAACAAACAAACAAAAAACACAAGCTAACCTCCCACCTAAGAATTTAGAAATAGAACAGCAAATGAAGTCTAAGGACAGCAGAAGGGAAGTAATAGAGATTAGAACAGAAATAAATGATATAGAAACAAAGAAAATCAGTAAAACAGATCAGTAAAACTAGGAACTGTTCATTGAAAGATTTAATAAAATTGATGAACCCTGAGATACCTGGGTGGCTCAGTCAGCTAAGTTCTGCCTTCAGCTCAGCTCTTGACCCCAGCACCCTAGAATTGAATCCTTTATCAAGCTCCTTGCTTAGTGAAGAGTCTGCTTCTCCTTCTGCCTGCTTGTGCTCTCTCTCTCTCTCATACATCCAAATAAGTAAATAAAATCTTTTAAGAAAATAAAAATAAAATTGATAAACATTTAACCAGACTTATCAAAAAGGAAAAAAGACCCAAATAAGTGAAATCACAAATGAAAGAGGAGAGATCACAACCACCACCACAGAAACACAATCATAAGAAAATATTATGAGAAATTATTTGTCAATAAATCAATTTAGAAGAAATTGATAAATTTATAGGAACTACAAAAACTGAAATAAGAAGAAATAGAAAACTTGAATAAGATGATAACAAGCAAAGAATTTGAATCAGTAACCAAAAATCCCCTAAGAATCCCCAGGACTTGAAGGATTCACAGGGAAATTCTACCAAACATTTAAAGAAGAGTTAATACCTACGCTTCTGAAAATATTTTAAATAATAGAAATATAAGGAGAACTTCCAAACTCATTCTACTAGTTCAGCATGACCTTGATTCCAAAACCAGATTAAGACCCCACTAACAAAGAGAATTACAGGCCCATATCCCTGATGAACACAGAAGCAAAAATTCTAGACAAAATACTGGTAAATCATTATTTTTTCCTCCCTACCCCCCACGACCCCCCACCCTGCCCCTCAAGTTCCT
>LNAC01000930.1:436733-511776 GCA_002007465.1 Ailurus styani
GAAATAAGTCAATCAGAGAAAGACAATTATCATATGATCTCTCTGATATGAGGAACTGGAGGGGCAGGGTTGGGGGTCGTGGGGGGTAGGGAGGGAAAAATAATGAAACAAGATGGGATGGGGAAGGAGACAAACCATAAGAGACTCCTAATCTCACAAAACAAACTGAGGGTTACTGGGGGGTGGGAGGGTAGGGATAGGGTGGATGGGTTATGGACATTGGGGAGGGTTTGTGCTTTGGTGAATGCTGTGAAAGATGTAAGCCTGATGATTCACAGACCTGTACCCCTTGGGCAAAGAATAAAAATAAAATTAAAAAATATACTGGTAAATCAAATTCAAGAGTACATTAGAAGAATCATTCGACACAATCAAGCAGGATTTATTCCTGGGTTTCAAGGGAGGTTCAAGATTCACAAATCAATCAACATGATACACTACATTAATCAAAAAAGGATGAACCATATGATCCTCTAAATAGATGCAGAAAAAGCATTTGACAAAATACATCATTCTTGATAATAAAAAAAAACCTCTCAACAAAGTAGGGATAGAGCAGACATATCTGAACATTACAAAGGACATATATGAAAAATCCACAGCTAATATAATCCTCAGTGGAGAAAAACTGAGATCCTTTCCCCTATGGTTAGAAACAAGAAAGTGACATACACTCTGGCCTTTGTTATTTTACATAGTACTGGAAGTCCTAGACTCAGCAATAGGACAACAAAAAGAAGTATAAGCTATTCCAATCAGAAAGGAAAAGTCAAATGTTCACTGTTAGCAGAAGACACAATACTCTATAAACAAAACCCAAAAGGTGCCACCAAAAAAATTGCTAAAACTGATACTCAAATTCAGTAATGTTACAGGATACAAAATGAACATGCTGAAATCAGTTGCATTTATATGCATCCAATAATGAAGCAGCAGAAAGAGAAATCAAGGAATCAATCCCATTTATAAGAGCACCACAATGATAATAATAATAAGATACTGAAGAATAAACCTAAACCAAGAGGTAAAAGATCTGTATTGTGAAAGCTATAGAACACATAAAAAAATTGAAAAGTACACAAGTAAACTGAGAAACATTCCATGCTCATGGATTGGAAGAAAAAATATTGTTAAAATGTCTAGGGCGCCTGGGTGGCTCAGTGGGTTAAAGCCTCTGCTTTCAGCTCAGGTCATGATCTCGGCGTCCTGGGATCGAGGCCCGCATTGGACTCTCTGCTCGGCAGGGAGCCTGCTTCCTCCTCTCCTTGTCTCTCTGCCTGCCTCTCTGCCTACTTGTGATCTCTCTCTCTCTGTGTCAAATAAATAAATAAAATCTTTAAAAAAAATGTCTATACTACTCAAAGGAATCTACACATTTAATGAAATCCCTTTCAAAATACTAACAGCATTTTTCACAGAACTACAACAAAGAATCCTAAAATTTGTATGGAACCAGAAAAGACCCTGAATAGCCAAAGCAATCTTGATAAAGAAAAGCAAAGCTGGAGGCATCACTGTTCATGACTTCACTTTATATTACAAAGCTATAGTGATAAAGACAGAAAGGTACAAAAGCAAACACATAGATTAAAGGAACAGAATAGAAATCCCAGAAATTGTCCCACAACTGTATGGTCAACTAATCTTTGGTAAAGCTGGAAAGAATATGCAATGGTAAAAATACAATCTCTTCAACAAATGGTGTTGAGAAATTTGGACACCAACATTCAAAAGAATGAAACTGGACCATTTTCTTTCAAGTTTCTTTTCTTTTTTCTTTCTTTCTTTATCTTTTTTGCAGGGAATTATCCATTTATTTGTCAGAGAAAGAGAGCACAAGTACAGGGAGCAGCAGGCAGAGGGAGAAACGGGCTTCCCATTGAGCAAGGAGCCCGATGTGGAACTCGATCCCAGATCCCTAGGATCGGGACCTGTGCCACAGGCAAAGGCCCAACCTACTGAGCCACCCAGGCGTCCCACTGAACGACTTTCTTACACCATACTCAATAATAAACTGAAAATGGATGATTGTTTGTTCCAGCACTTTGAAAAATGCTGCAATTACACTAGTGGGTATTTATCCCAAAGATACAGATGTAGTGAAAAAAAGGGCCATATGTAGCCCAATGTTCATAGCAGCAATGGCCACATTCGCCAAACTTTGGAAAGAGCCAAGATGCCCTTCAACAGATGAATGGAGAAAGAAAATATGGTCCATATATACAATGGAATATTACTCAGCCATCAGAAAGGATGAATACCCAACTTTTGTATCAACATGGATGGGGCTGGAAAAGATTATGCTGAGTGAAATAAGTCAAGCAGAGACAGTCAATTATCATATGGTTTCACTTACTTGTGGAACATAAGGAATAACATGGAGGACATTAGGAGAAAGAAAGGAAAAGAGAATTGGGGGTAAATCAGAGGGAGAGATGAACCATGAGGGCCTGTGGACTCTAAGAATCAAATGAGGGTTATGGAGGGGAGAAGGAAGAGGGAATGGGTGAGTCTGTGGTGGGTATTAAGGAGGGGACGTATTGCATGGAGCACTGGGTGTGGTTCATAAACAATGAATCTTGGAACACTGATAAAAATAAAATTAAGATGTTAAATAAAAAAAGAAAATGGATGAAATACCTTAATATGAGACAGGAAACCATCAAAATCCTAGAGACCACAAGCAGCAACCTCTTTGAGAGCATCCTAACAACATCTTACTAGGCAGTGCTCCTGAGGCA
Source organism: Ailurus styani (assembly GCA_002007465.1). Classification (NCBI taxonomy): domain Eukaryota; kingdom Metazoa; phylum Chordata; class Mammalia; order Carnivora; family Ailuridae; genus Ailurus; species Ailurus styani. Next base: position 439,475 of record LNAC01000930.1, read on the forward strand.
AGGGAAACAAAAGCAAAAACGAACTATTGGAACTTCATCAAGATAAAAAGCTTTTGGACAGCAAAGTAAACAATCAACAAAACTAAAGGCAACCTTCAGAATGGGAGAAGATATTTGCAAATGAAATAGCTAATAAATCTTTAAAGAACTTTTTATCAAACTCAACACCGAAAAAATGAATGATTCCCTTAAAAATGGGCAGAAGATATGAATAGACATTTTTCCAAAGATGACATTCAGGGCGCCTGGGTGGCTCAGTGGGTTAAAGCCTCTGCCTTCTCAGGTCATGATCTCAGCTTCCTGGGATCAAGGCCCGGATCGGGTTCTCTGCTCTGCAGGGAGCCTGCTTCCTCCTCTCCTGCCTGCCTCCCTGCCCACTTGTAATCTCTCTCTCTGTATCAATTAAATAAATAAAATCTTTTAAAAAAAAGATGACATTCAGATAGCCAAAAGACACATAAAAAATGCTCCACATCACTTAACATCAGGGAAATACAAATCAAAACTACAATGAGATATCACCCCACACCTGTCAGAATGGCTAAAATTAAGAACACAGGAAACAACAGATCTTGGCAAGAATGCAGAGAAAGGGGAACTCTCTTACACTGTTGCTAGGAATGAAAACTGGTGCAGCCAATCTGTTAAACAGTATGGAGGTTCCTCAGAAAGTTAAGAATAGAACTAGCCTACAGTCTAGCAATTGCTCTACTAGGTGTTTACCCAAGGATAAAAAAAATCCCGATTAGATGGAGCACATGCATCCCAAAGTTTATAGCAGTGTTATCAACCATATCCAAGTTATGGAAGGAGCCCAAATGTCCATCAACTGATGAGTGGATAAAGAAGATGTGGAATATATATACAATGGAATATTACACAGCCTTAAACATAATGAAATCTTGAGGTGCCTGGGTGGCTCAGTCAGTTAAGCAACTGCCTTAGGCTCAGGTCATGATCCTGGGGTCCTCTGTAAGGCTCCCTGCTCAACAGGAAACTTGCTTCTCCTTTTGCCAGCTCTCCCTGCTTGTCCCCCTCCTTGTGAGCTTTCTCTCTCTCTTTCTGAGAAATAAATAAAATCTTTTAAAAAATAATGAAATCTTCCATTTGCAATGACATGTATGGAGCTAGAGAATATTATGCTAAGGAAAATAAGTCTGTCAGAGAAAGATAAATACCATATTATTTTACTAATATGTGGAACTTAAGACACAACACAAATAAGCATGAGGGGGAAAGAGAGGGAGGCAAAGCAAAGAGACTCTTAACTATGAAAAAGAAACTAAGGGTTCCTGGTGATGATGTGGGTGAGGGGATGGGCTAAATGGGTGAATGGTATTAAGGAGAGCATTTGTTGTGATGAGCCCTGTTTATTATGTATACGTGATCGATCACTAAATTCTATTCCTGTACCTAATATTACACTATATGTTAAATCATTAGTATTTAAATAAAAACTTATTTTAAAAATCCACTTTACTGAGAATTTTTATGAGAAACCGATGTTCGATTCTGTCAAATCCCTTTTCTATATCTACTGAGACAATATGATTTTATTTTGTTGACGTGGTATATCACATCGATTGAGTTGCAGATAGTAAACCATCCTTGCATTCCCAGAATAAAGCTCACTTGATCATGATGAATGATCTTTTAATGTATTGATGAATATGTTTTGCTAATATTTTATTGATGATTTTTGCATCTATGTTCACCAGAGCTATAGGCCTGGAGTTTTCTTTTTCTTTTTTCTTTTCTTTCCTTTTTTTTTTTTAACATTTGTCTCATTTTGGTATCATAGTAATGCTGACCTCAAACAATGAATTTGGACATTTTCTTTCCTAAAACAGTTTGATAAAAATATGTAATAACCTTCTTTAAATGTTTGGTAGAACTTGTCTGTGAACCCATCTGGCCAGGGACTTCTTTTTTTTTTTCTTTGTAGTTTTCAGTTATTGGTCTATCCCTATTTTCTATTTCTTCCTGATTAGGTTTGGAAGATTATATTCTTCTAGGAATTTACCCATTTCTTCTAGGTTGCCCAATTTGTTGACATATAATTTATTACAGTATTATTTTGTAATCCTTTGTATTTCTGCAGTGTCACTTGTTCTATTTCATTTCTGATTTTATTTGAGCCCTTTTTCTTTTTTTGTTAGTTTTGTTAAAGGTTTATCAATTTTGTGGATCTTTTAAATAAACAGCTTTTAGTTTCATTGATTTTTTTCTATTTCCTTTTTAGTCTCTATGACATTTATTTCTTTTTTTATGTCATTTATTTATGCCCTGATTTTAGTCTCCATGTCACTTATTTCTGTCCTGATAGTTATGATTTTCTTGCTTTTACTTACCTTTGGCTTTGTTTTCTCTACTTTTTCTACTCCCTTTTGGTGTAAGATTAGGTTGCTTATTTGAGCTTCTTTTTTTTTTTATTTCTTGAGTTAGGACTCTCTTGTTATATGTTTTCCTCTTAGAGCTAATCTTGCTAAGAACCAAAATTTGTGAGCCATTATGTTTTCATTTCCATTTGTCTCCATATATTTTTTTATTTCTTCTTTTATTTCCTCACTGACTCATTGGTTGTTTAGCCTTTCCCTACTTTTTTGTGTTGTTATTTGATTTCCAGGGGTTTTATTTATTTCTGATTGGTTTATAATTTCATACCTTTGTGGCTGGAAAAGACACCTGATATGATTTCAATCTTCATAAATGTATTAAGACTTGTTTTGTGGCCTGTGATCTATTCTGGAGGATGTTCCATGTGGATTTGGAAAGAAAGTGTATTCTGCTGTTTTTGGGTGGCATATAAACTGTATATATCTGTTATGTCCATCTGGTCTAATGCAGCATTCAAGGACACTGTTTCTTTATTGATTTTCTTCCTGGATGGTTTATCCTTTGATTTAAGTGGGGATATTAGTCCCTTGCTATTATTGTATTACTATCAATTTATCCATTTATGTCCATTAATATGTACTTTATATATTTAGGTGTTCAAATATTTAGGGCATAGACATTTGCAATTATTATAGTTTCTTGTTGGATTGATTCTTTTATTATTATTTATTGCCCTTATCTCTTGCTACACTCTTTCTTTTAAAGTATATTTTTTCTGTTCTAGGTAGTGCTGCCCCTGCTTTTTTTTATTGCTTTTGTTTGCATGGTTAGTATTTTTCCATCTTTTCATTTCAGTCTGTATGTGTCATTATACCTGAGATAAGTATCTTGTAGGCAGCATATAGATAGGTCCTTTTTTTATCCATTCCTCCACTCTATGTCTTTTGATTCAGACATTAAACTATTGACATTTAAAGTAATTATCGATAGGTATGTCCTTTTTGTTCATTGCTTTTTCCCCATAGTTCTTTATTCTTTTCTCCTTTTTGTGCTTTCTTTCACTGTGATTGATCAGTTTCTGTAATGTTATGTTTGTCTTTCATCTTTTAATTTTCTCTGTATCTATTATAGTTTTGTGGCTTGTTGTTACCATGAGGTTTATATATAACATCCTATTCATATAGCTTGCTATAAAAACTTGATGATCATATAAGTTCAAGCATATTCTAAAAAAAACTTTTTAAACACCCTCCAACACACTTTATGTGTATGTTGTCACAGTCTATATATTTTTATTCATGATTTTCTTGTGTCTAATTATGACCTTTTCTTTTCCACTTAAAGAAGTCCCATTAACATTACTTTACAAATGGCTTTGTGGTGATAAAATCCTTTAATTTTTTGTCTAGGAAAATATATATCTGTACTTCAATTCTAAGTGATACACTTGTTAAATAGAATAATCTTGGTTGTAAGTGTTTTCCTTTCAGTATGTTATATATATGCCTTTCCCATGTGGCATGTGAAGTTTCTGCTGAATAATTAGTTGATGGGCTTATAAAGTTTCCCTTGTAGGTAACGTTTTGCTTCTGGATTGCTGCTTTAAAACTATTTCTCTTTGACTTTGACGTTTTAAATATTATGTGTTGTGTCAAGGATCTTATTGGGTTTATCTCTTTTGGAACTTTGTGTTTCTTAAACCTGGACATCCATTTCCTTCCCAGATTAAGGAAGTTTTCACATATTATTTCTTCAAATAAGCTTTCTGTCCTTTTCTCTATGTTCTTGTAGGAACAATATAATGCAAACTTTTACTTGATATTGTCCAAGAGTCCCCTGAAATGATCCTCATTTTTAAAAAGTTGTTTTCTGGGGAACTTGGGTGGCTCAGTTGGTTAAGCATCTGCCTTTGGTCCAAGTCATGGACCCCAGGGTCCTGGGATTAAGCCCCGCATAGGAATCTCTGCCCAGTGAGGAGTCTGCTTCTCCCTCTCCCTCTGCTGCTCTGCTTGCTCACTCTCTCTCTCTCTCTCACTCTCTCTCTCTCAAATAAATAATATCTTTTTTTAAGTTGTTTTCTTTTTCTGGCTCTGATTGGTTGTATTGCATCATCTTATCTTCCTTATCAGCATGCTTTTCTACATCCTCGAATCTGTTGATTCCCTCAAGTGTTTTCTTTCATTTCATTTACTGAATTTTTCAATTCTGATTTTTAAAAAAATATTCTATGTCTATATAAAACTGTAACCTAGTCTTCCACTCCTCTCTCCAGACCAGTGAGCACGTTCACAATCATTACTTTAAACTATTTATCAGGAATATTGCTTAGCATTGTTTTATTTAGTTCTTTTTCTGAGGTATGGTCTAATATTTTTATTCAGAGTATATAATGTTCTCTCCCCATCTTGCTTGAATTTTTGTGTTTTTTTCTTTTGTTTCTTCTTTCAATTTTTAATTTAAGACTTTGGTTACTTAACATACAGTGTAATATTAGTTACAGGTGTAGAATTCAGTGATTCATCAATTACAAACAACATCCAGAAGGCCTGCTAAGTTTCTGTGGTGAGATCTGCTGTTATCCTTATGTGTCTTCCCTTGTAAGTTAGGCACTTCTTTAGTCTTGGTGCTTGTAGGATTTTTTCTTTATCTTCATATTTTGCAAATTTAACTACAAAATATTTTGGTGTTGGCCTGATTTTGTTGATTTTTATGGGAGTTCTCTGAGCCTCCTGCATTTGGATGCCTGTTTCCTTCCCCAGATTTAGAACGTTTTCAGCTATTATTTCCTCAAATAAACCTTCTGCCCCCTTTCATCTCTATCCTTCTTCTTGGACTCCTATGATGTCACTGTTACTATGTTTGATGAAGTTACTGAGTTTCCTAAGTCTACTTTTGTGATCCAAGTTTTTTCTTCCCATCTTTTGTTCAGGTTCACTAATTTCCATAATTCCGTCTTCTATATCACTTATGTGTTTCTCTGTTTCTTCCGTCCTTGTGATTACATACAGTCAGTTTTGAATCTTGGTTTTTGCATTTTTCATTTTGGCCTGATTGGTTTTTAGTTCTTTTATCTCTGTGGTAAGTGTCTCCCTGATGCTTTCTATGCTTTTTTTCAAGCTCAGCTAGTATCCTTACGATTTTTGCTTTAAATTCTGCATCAGGCATATTACTTATATCTGTCTCAAATAGATCTCTGTAACCTTTACTGTGCTCATCACAGTGCCTTCCTTAATACCCATCACCCATTTAACCAATACCCACACCCACCTCCCCTCCGGCAACTCTCTGTTCTTTACAGTTAAGAGTCTTTGTTCTGCATTGCCTATTCCCCCACACACAATCTTCAGCTGTTCTGTTTCTTAAATTTCATATATGAGTGAAATAATATGGTACTTCTCCTTCTCTGACTTATTTCACTTAACATAATACTCTCTAGTTCCATCCCCATTGTTGCAAATGGCAAGATTTCATTCATTTTATGGCTAAGTAACATTCCAGTGTGTGTGTGTGTGTGTGTGTGTGTGTGTGTGTGTGTGTGTTACAAAATCTTTATCCATTCATCAGTCAATAGACAATTGGGCTCCTTCTATCATTTGGCTATTGTTGATAATACTGCTATAAACTTCAGGGTACATGTATCCTTTTGAATCAGTACTTGTGTATCTTTTGGTAAATACCTCATAGTGCAATTGCTGGATCATAGGGTAGTTCTGTTTTTAACTTTTTGAAGCACCTCCATGCTATTTTCCAGAATGGTTGTAGCAGTTTGTATTCCCATAGTGTGAGAGGGTTCCCCTTTCTCTGCATCCTCCCAACCTTTGTTTCCTTTATCATTAATCTTTGCCATTCTGACAGATGTGAGGTGATATCTCATTGTAATTTTGATTTGTATTTTACTAAGGATGAGTGTTGTTGAGCATCTTTACATATGTCTGTTAGTTGTCTGTATGTCTTCTTAGGAAAAATGTCTATTCATATTTTCTGTCCATGTCTTAACTGAATTATTTGTCCTTTTGATATTGAGTTTGATAAGCCCTTTATAGATTTTGGATACTTACCCTTTATCACCTCTTTCATTTGCAAATATCTTCTCCCATTCCAAAGTTTGTCTTTTAGTTTTATTGATTGTTTTCTTCACTGTGCAGAAGATTTTTATCTTGATTAAGTCTAAATAGTTCATTTTTGCTTTTGTTTCCCTTGCCTTAGGAGAGAGATCTACTAAGAACTTGCTAGGACTGTTGTCAAAGAGGTTACCACCTGTGTTCTCCTTTAAGATTTTGATGGCTTCCTGTCTTACATTTAGTTCTTTCATCCATTTTGAATTTATTTTTTTGTTTTGTGTAAGAAAGTGGTCCAGTTTTATTCTTTTGTATGTTGCTGTCAACACTATTTGTTGAAGAGACTTTTTTCCCCCATTGGATATTCTTTCCTGCTTTGTCAAAGATTAATTGACTATATAGTTGTAGGCTCATTTCTGGGTTTTCTGTGCTGTCCCTATGAGCTACGTATCTGCTTTTGTGCCAGTACCATACTATCTTGGTCACTGCAGCTTTGTAATATAACTTGAAGTCCAGAATTGTGACATCTCCAGCTTTGCTTTTCTATTTCAAGATTTCTTTAGCATTTCAGGGTCTTTTGTGGTTCCATACAAGTTTTAGGATTGTTCATTCTAGCTCTATGAAAAACACTGGTGGTATTTTGATAGCATTTGAATTAAATATGTATATTGCTTTGAGTAGCATACTCAATGTATTTTAATGATATTTGTTCTTCCAGTCCCTGTGCATGGAATGTTTTTCCAGTCCTTTCTGTCATCTTCAATTTCCATCATCAGTGTTCTATACTTTTTAGAGCACAGATCTTCTAGCCCTTAGATTAGGTTTTTCCATAGGTACCTTATATTTTTTGTGCAGTTGTAAATGGGGTTGATTCCTTGATTTCTCTTTTTTGCTGCTTCATTATGGTGTATAAAAATGCACCAGATTTCTGTACATTGGTTTTCTATCCTATGACATTACTGAACTTATGTATTAGTTCAAACAATTTTGGAATTGTGTCTTTCAGATTTTCTATAGAGTATCATGTCATCTGTAAATAGTAAAGGTTTGACTTCTTCCTTGTCGATTTGGGTGCCTTTATTTCATTTTGTTTTCTGATTGCTGAGGGTAAGACTTCCATTTTTATGTCAAAAAACTTGTAAAAGTGGGCATCCCTGACATGTTCTTGACCTTAGAGGAAAATTTCTTACTTTTTTCTCATTTAAGATGATATTAGCTGTGGGTTTTTCAAATATGGCCTTAATTATGTTGAGGTATGTTCTGTCTATGTCCACTTTGTTGAGGAATGGATATTGTACTTTGTCAAATGCTTTTTCTGTATCTGTTGAACCGATTATACGGTTCTTATTTTTCTTTGATTAATGTGGTATATCACGATGATTGATTTGAGAATATTGAACCACACTTGTGACCCAGGATTAAATCTCACTCAATAGTGGTGAATGTCTCTTTTAGTGTCCTGCTGGATTTGATTTGCTAGTATTTTGTTAAGAATTTTTGCATCCGTGTTAATCAAGGATATTGGCCTGTCACTCTTGTTTTTATTTTATTTTATTATTTTATTTTATTTTATTATTTTATTTTATATTTTTTAGTGGGGTCTTTGCCTGGTTTTGCAATCAGGATAATGCTGACCTCATAGAATAAGTTTGGAAGTTTTCCTTCCATTTCTATTTTTTGGAAAACATTGAAAGGAATTGGTACTAACTCTTTAAATGTTTAGTAGAATTCCCCTGTGTAGTCATCTGGCCCAGGACTTTTATTTGTTGGGAGATTTTTGATTACCGATTCAATTCCTTTGATGGTTATCGGTCTGTTCAAGTTTTCTGTTTCTTCTTGTCTCAATTTCAATTGCTTATGTTTCTAAGAATTTATCCATTTCTTCCAGATTGTCCGATTTGATGGTATATAATTTTTCGTAATAGTCCCTTAAATTGTTTGTGTTCCTGTGGTGTTGATTTTTATTTCATCCCTTTCATTTCTGATTTAATTTATTTTATTTTTGATTAGACTGGCTAGCAGTTTATCAATTTTATTACTTTAAAAAAAACAAACCAGGGCGCCTCGGTGGCTCAGTGGGTTAAAGCCTCTGCTTTCGGCTCAGGTCATGATCTCAGGGTCCTGGGATCAAGGCCCACATCGGGCTCTCTGCTCAGTGGGGAGCCTGCTTCCCTCTCTCTTTCTCTGCCTGCTTCTCTGCCTCCTTGTGATCTCTCTCCCTCTGTGAAACAAATAAATAAAATCTTTAAAAAAAAGCAAATAAAACCCAAAAAACAACAAAACAGCCCCTGGTTTCATTTATCTGTTCTAATCTACTGTTTTTTAGTTTCCACACTGTTTATTTCTACTCTAATCATTGCTATTTCCCTTCTTCTGCTGGCTTTAGGCTTCATTTGTTTTTCTTTTTTTTTTTAATTTTTTTTTGTTTTTTTTTTTTTGTTTTTCTTTTTATAGCTCCTTTTGGTGTAAGGTCAGGTTGATTATTTGAGGTTTTTCTTGTTTTTTTGAATTAGGCCTGTATTGCTATATATTACCCCTTTAGGCCCACTTTTGCTGCATCCCAAATGTTTGGGACCATTGTGTTTTCATGTTCATTTGTTTCCATGTACTTTTTTATTACTTCTTTAATTTCTTGCTTGGCCCTTTCATTTCTTAGCAGAGTGTTCTTTACCCTCCAAGTTTTTGTGGCCTGTCCTTTTTTTTTTTTTCTTGTGGTTGACTTGAAGTTTGATAGCATTGTGTTCAGAAAAGGTGCATTTTATGACCTCGACTTTTTTGTAATTGTTGAGCCTGATTTGTGACCTATGATGTGATACATTCTGGAGAATGTCCCATGTGCACTCGAAAAGAGTGTGAATTCTGCTGCTTTAGGGTGAAAAGTTCTGAATATAAGATAAGTCCATCTGGTCCAGTATGTCACTCAAAGCCATTGTTTCCTTTTTATTTTCTCTTCAGTTGATCTATTCATGTAAATGGGGTGATAAAGTCTCCCAATGTTATTGTATTATAATTAGTAAGTTCTTTACAAAGTATTATTAATTGTTTTATATATTTGTTTGCTCCCAATTTGAGGGCATAAGTATTTACACTTGTTAGATCTTCTTGACGAATAGTCACTTTTATCATGACACAGTGCCCGTCTTAATCTCTTTTTACAATCTTTGGTTTAAAATCTAGGTTGTCTGATATAAGCATGTCTACTCCTGCTTTCTTTTGGCATCTATTTGTATGATAAATATTTCTCTACCCCCTCACTATCAATCTGCAGATGTTTTAAGGTCTAAAATGAGTCTTTTGTAGACAGCATATGGATAGGTGTTTCTTTTAATCCATTCTGACACCCTATGCCTTTTGATTGGGAGCATTTAGTCCATTTACATTCATATTAATTATTGATAGATATGTATTTGTTGCCATTTAATTACTAGTTTTGTAATTGATGTTGGAAAATTTTCCTGATCCTTTGTTATCTTTGTTGCTTTTGTCCCCCCCCACACTCAATGAGTCTCCATTAATATTTCCCGCAGTACTTGTTTAATAGTCATGAACTCCTTTAGTTTGTGTCTTGGAATTTCTTTATCTCTTGTCTTCCGAGTAATATCCTTGCTGAATAGAGTATTCTTGGCTGTATAGTTTTCCCACTCAGCATGTTGAATATATCATACCACCCTCTTCTGGCTTGCCACCTTTCTGTGGAGAAATCTGCTGCTAAATTTTTGTTCTTCCCGTGTAAGTTAGGGACTTCTTTTGTCTTGCTGCTCTTAGGATTTTTCCTCTATCACTAAATTTTTCAAATTTAACTACAATATGTCATGGTGTTGGCCTCCTTTTGTTGATTTTGATGAGAGTTCTCTGTATGTAATGGATTTATATATCTGTTTGCTTCCCCAGATTAAAGAAGATTTTAGCCTTAATTTCCTCAAGTAAACTTTATGTCCACTTTTCTCTCTCTTTTTGTCTGGGACACCTGTAATGTCAGTGTTATCACGTTTGATGCAGTCACTGAATTCTCTGATTTTACTCTCCTGATCCAAAATCTTGTTTTGTCTTTTTTGTTCAGCTTCATTTTTTCCCCATAATTCTTTCTTTTATGTCACATTTTTTTCCTCTGCTTCTTCCATCCTTATACTCATTATAACTAATTGGTTTCCAATCTCAGTTTTTGCATTTTTCATTTTGATCTGATTGCTTTTTTTAGCTCTTTTATCTCTCTGGAAAGAGTCCTCCCGATGTCTTCCATTTTTTCTCAAGCCCACTTAGTTTTAGTGTGATTATTGCTTTAAATTCTCCATCAGGCATATTGTTTTTATTTGTTTCGATTAGATCTCTGCTTGTGACTTTTTCTTGTTTGTTCTTTTGGGATGAATACTTCCATATTCACATTTTGTGTAGGTCTCTGTCTTCTTATGTGTGTTATGAAAGCGTTTTATGTTTCCTGGTCTTGGTGGTACTATGAAGAAAAAGTCATATAATGTCCAGGGTCTGTCACTTCAGGAAGTATTTCTGGTGTGTGTTGGGTTTCACTCTGCTGCTGTGTTTTGATTGCTCTATCCTTCAGGTCAGTCATCTGCAGAGGTTCTCCTTGTCTGCAGTGGGGATTGTTTGGACCTTGGCCAGAGTGTATCTAGTTTTAACTAGATGTGCTCTGATCTGATTGCTTAAAGAGACCTAATGGTATTTCCTCTAGAACTGATGTTCTGCAGAACTTTTTTTTTTATTTCTGTTGTTAGTCACCATACAGAACGTCATTAGTTTTTGATGTGTGTTCCAAGATTCACTGTTTACATATAACACCTGTACTCCATGCAATATATGTCCTCCTCAATACCCATCACCAGGCTAACCTATCCCCCGACCCCCGCCCTTCTAAAACCCTCAGTTTGTTTCTCAGATTCCATAGTCGCTCATGGCTGTCTTCCCATCTGATTCCCCCCCTTCATTTTCCCCTTCTTTCTCCTAATGTCCTCCATACTATTTCTTATGTTTCACAAGTAAGTGAAACGATATAATTGACTTTCTCTGCTTGACTTGTTTTACTCAGCATAATCTCCTCCAGTCCTATCCATGTTGATGAAGAAGTTGGGTATTCATCATTTCTGATGGCTGAGTAATATTCTATTGTATATATGTACCATATCTTCTTTATGAATTCATCTGTTGAAGGGCTTCTAAGCACTTTCCACAGTTTGGTTATTGTGGACATTACTGATATAAACTTTGGGGTGCATAGGGCCCTTATTTTCACTATATCTGTATCTTTGGCATAAATACCCAGTAGTGCAATTGCTGGGTCATAAGGTATCTCTATTTTTTAATTTTTTGAGGATTCTCCACACTGTTTTCCAAAGTGGCTGCACCAACTTGCATTCCCACCAACAGTGTAAGAACATTCCCTTTTCTCCACATCCTCTCCAACATTTGTTTTTTCCTGCCTTGTTAATTTTTGCCATTCTGACTGGCTTAAGGTGGTATCTCAATGTGGTTTCGATTTTAATTTCCCTCATGGCTAGTGATGATGAACACTTTTTCATGCGTCTGTTGGCCACTTGTATGTCTTCTTTGGAGAAGTGTCTGCTAACGTCTTCTGCCCATTTTTTGACTTGATTTTTTGTTTTTTGGGTGTTGAGTTTGAAAAGTTTTTTTTATAGATCTTGGATATCAGCCCTTTACCTGTAGTGTCATTTGCAAATATCCTCTCCCATTCCATGGGTTGCCTCTTAGTTTTGTTGCCTGTTTCCTTTGCTGTGCAGAAGTTCTTTATCTTGAGGAAGTCCAAAAAGTTCATTTTTGCTTTTGTGTCCTTTGCCTTTGGAGACATGGCTTGGAAAAAGTTGCTATGGCTGATGTCAAAGAGGTTACTGCATCTGTTCTCCTCTAGGATTTTGATGGATTCCTGTTTCACATTGAAGTCTTTCATCCATTTTAAGTTTATCTTTATGTATGGTATAAGAGAATTGTTGAATTTCATTCTTCTGTATATAGTTTTCCAATTTTCCAAGCACCATTTATTGAAAGGATTGTATTTTTTCCACTGGATATTTTTTTCCTGCCTTGTTGAAAATTATTTGACCATAGAGTTGAGGGTCCATATCTGGGCTCTCTATTCTTTTCCAGTGGTCTATGTGTCTCTTTTTTGTGCCAGTACCATGCTGTCCTGGTGATTACAGCTTGGTAATATAGCTTGAAATCACACAACGTGATGCCCCCAGCTTTGTTTTTCTTTTTCAGCATTTCCTTGGTGATACGGGGTCTTTTCTGATTCCATACAAATTTTAGGATTGTTTATTCCAGCACTTTGAGAAATGCCATTTGTATTTTGATCAGTATGGCATTTAAAGTGCTGATTACTCTGGGCAGCATAGACTTTTAACAATGTTTATTCTTCCAATCCATGAGCATGGAATGTTTTTCCATCTTTTGTGTCTTCTTCAATTTCCTTCATAAGTGTTCTGTAGTTCCTCAAGTATAGATCTTTTACCTCTTTGGTTAGGTTTATTCTAAGGTATCTTAGTGCTATGGTAAATGGAATCAATTCTCTAAAACCACTTTCTACAGTTTCATTGTTAGTGTATAAGAAAGCAACTGATTTCTCTGCATTGATTTTGTATCCTGCCACATTACTGAATTGCTGTATGAGTTCTAGTAATTTGGGGGTGGAATCTTGTGGGTTTTCCACATAAATTATCGTGTCATCTGTGAAGAGAGAGTTTGACTTCTTTGCCAATTTGAATACTTTTTATTGCTTTTTTTTTGTCTGATTGCTGTTGTTAGGACTTCTAGTACTATGTTGAACAATAGTGGCACGAGTGTGTATTCTTGTCATGTTCCTGATCTTAAGGGAAAAGTGAGAATGATGTTCGCTGTGGGCTTTTCATATATGGATTATATGAAGTTGAGAAATGTTCCCTCTATCCCTATACTTTGAAGACTTTTAATCATGAAAGGATGCTGAATTTTGTCAAGTGTTTTTTCTGCATCAATTGAGAGAACCATGTGGTTCTTCTATCTTCTCTTATTGATTTGTTCTATCACATTCATTGATTTGCAAATGTTGAACCACACTTGCATCCCAGGGATAAATCCCACCTGGTCATGGTGGATAATCTTTAATGTACTGTTGGATCCTATTTGGTAGGATCTTGTTGAGAATCTTGGTATCCATGTTCATCAGGATTATTGGTCTGAAATTCTCCTTTTTGATGGGGTCTTTGCCTTGTTTGGGGATAAAGGTGATGCTGGCCTCATAGAAAGAGTCTGGAAATTTTCCTTCTGTTTCTATTTTTTTTAATTTAATTTATTTTTTTATTCTTTGCCCAAGGGGTACAGGTCTGTGAATCATCCAGCTTACATCTTTCACAGCATTTACCAAAGCACAAACCCTCCCCAATGTCCATAACCCATCCACCCTATCCCTACCCTCCCACCCCCCAGTACTGTTTCTATTTTTGAAATAGCTTCAGGAAAATAGGTATTATTTCTTCTTTAAATGTTTGGTACAATTCCCCAGGGAATCCATCAGGTATGGGACTCTTGTTTTTTGGGAGGTTTTTGATCGCTGCTTCAATCTCCTTATTAGTTATTGGTCTATTCAGGTTTTCAATTACTTCCTGTTTCAGTCTTGTAAGTTCATAGGTTTCCAGGAATGTATCCATTACTTCTAGGTTGGTAAACTTATTGACATATAGCTGTTGATAATAACTTCTGATGATTGTTTCTATTTCCTTGGTGTTAGTCATGATCTCTCCCCTTTCATTCTTACTTTTATTAATTTGGGTCCTTTTTCTTTTCTTTTGGATTAGTCTGGCCAGTGGTTTACTGATGTTATATTTTGGGGGGTTTTTATTTATTTTTTATTTATTTAATTTTTTTTGCTTTATTTTTATTTTTTCAGTGATCCAAGGTTCATTGTTTATGCACCACACCCAGTGCTCCGCAATACGTGCCCTCCTTAATACCCACCGGCAGGCTCACCCACTCCCCCTCCTCCCTCCCCTCCATAACCCTCAGTTTGTTTGTCAGAGTCCATAGTCTCTCATGGTTCATCTCCCCTTCCGATCTACCCCAGTTCTCTTTTCCTGTCCTTCTCCTAGAGTCCTTCATTTTATTCCTTATGTTCCACAAGTAAGTGAAACCATATGATAATTGACTTTCTTTGCTTAACTTATTTCACTCAACACAATCTCCTCCAGACCCATCCATATTGATACAAAAGTTGGGTATTCATCATTTCTGGTGGCTGAGTAATATCCCATTGTATATATGGACCACATCTTCTTTATCCATTCGTCTGTTGAAGGGCATCTCAGCTCTTTCCACAGCTTGGCGATTGTGGACATTGTTACTATGAACACTGGGGTACATATGGCCCTTCTTTTCACTACGTCTGTATCTTTGGGGTAAATACCCAGTAATGCAATTGCAGGGTCATAGGGTAGCTCTATTTTTAATTTTTGAGGAATCTCCACACTGTTTTTCAAAGTGGCTACACCAACTTGCATTCCCACCAGCAGTGTAAGAGGGTTCCCCTTTCTCCACATCCTCTCCAACACTTGCCGTGTCCTGTCCTGTTAATTCTAACTGGTGTAAGGTAGTATCTAAATGTGGTTTTGATTTGAGTTTCCCTCAAATCAAATCAAACCAAATCATCTAGTGATGATGAACATTTTTTCATGTGTTTGTTGGCCCTTTGTATGTCTTCTTTGGAGAAGTGTCTGTTCACATCTTCTGCCCATTTTTTGGACATGATTATCTGTTTTTTTGGGCTTTGAGCTTGAAAAGTTCTTTAGAGGGCGCCTGGGTGGCTCAGTGGGTTAAAGCCTCTGCTTTCGGCTCAGGTCATGATCTCAGGGTCCTGGGATCGAGGCCCGCATCAGGCTCCCTGCTCAGCGGGGAGCCTTCTTCCCCCCCCTCCCTGCCTGCCTCTCTGCCTCCTTGTGATCTCTCTCCCTCTGTGAAATAAATAAATAAAATCTTTAAAATAAAAAAAAAAAGTTCTTTAGAGTCCTTGAATAACAGTCCTTTGTCTGTAGTGTTATTTGCGAATATCTTCTCCCATTTCGTGGGTTGCCTCGATCTTAATTCTTTCAAAGAACCACCGTCTAGTTTCGTTGATGTGTTCTACTGTATTTCTGGTTTTTAATTCATTGATTTCTGGTCTAAGCTTAGTTATTTCACTTTTTGTGTGGGGTATAGCCTTAATTCATTATTGATTCTCCAGTTCTTTGAGGTGTAAGGAGGGGTTGTGTATTCAGAATTTCTCTATTTTTTTTGAGTGATATTTGAATGGCTATGCATTTTCCCATAGGACTGTCTTTGCCATATCCCATGGATTTTGGATTGAAGTGTTTTCATTCTCATTGGTTTCCATGAATTGTTTAACTTCTTCTTTGATTTTCTGGTTGACCCAAACACTCTTGAGCAGGATGCTCTTTAGCCAAGTGTTTGAATTTCTTCCAAACCTTTTTTCTTGAAATTGAGTTCCAGTTTCAAAGCATTATGATCTGAGAATATGCAGGGAATAATCTCAATCTTTTGATATCAGTTGAGACCTGATTTGTTATCCAATATGTGGTCTATTCTGGAGAAAGTTCCATGTGCACTTGAGAAGAATGAGTATTCTGTTGTTTTAGGGTGGAATGTTCTGTATATATCTAAGCGGTCCATCTGGTCCAGTGTTTCATTCAAAGCTCTTGTGTCTTTGTTGATTTTCTGCTTAGATGATCTGTCTTTTGCTGAGAGTGGCGTGTTAAGATCCCCTACAATTAGCGTATTCTTATCAATATGTTTCTTTATTTTGAGTAACAGTTGCCTATGTAGTTGGGACCTCCCATGTTGGGAGCATAGATATTTACAATTGTTAGATCTTCCTGGTGGATAGAACCTTTAAGAATGATGTAGTGTCCTTCTGTATTTCTGAACACAGTCTTTAGCTTAAAATCTAATTTGTCTGATATGAGAATCCTTACCCCAGCTTTCTTTTGAGGTCTGTTGACATGAAAGATTGTTCTCCATCCCTTCTCTTTCAGTCTGGATGTATCTTTAGGTTCAAAATGAGTCTTGTAGACAGCATATGGATGGGTCCTGTCCTATCTAATCTGCAACCCTTTGCCATTTTATGGGAACATTTAGGCTGTTCATGTTGAGGGTGGTTATTGAAGATAAGTTTTTATTGTCATCATATTGCTTATGAGGTTCTTGTTTCTATAGAATGTCCCTGTAAATTTCTGTTCTATATCACTCTTGGGGCCTTTCTTCTCTTATAGAACCCCCCTTAATATTTCTTGCAGGGCCAGCTTGGTGGTCACATATTCTTGCTGTCTTTGCCAGTCTTGGAAGCTCTTTATCTTGCCATCCATTCTAAATGACAGCTTTTCTGCATAAAGTATTCTTGGCTGCAAGTTATTCTCACTTAGTGCCCTGAATATGTCTTGCAACCCCTTTCAAGCTTGCCAGGTTTCTGTGGACAGGTCTGACATTATTCTGATGTTCTTCCTTCTGTACCTATTGAATCTCTTCCCCCTAGCTGCTCTTAAGATATTTTCTCTGGATTTAAGATTCACGAGTTTCACTATCACATGCCAGTGCCTCATTCTATCCTCGCTGATCTTGGGGATGTCCTCTCTGCCTCTAGGACACGAGCACTTGTTTCATTCCCCAGGTTAGAGAAATTCTCAGCTAGGATTTGCCCAACCGTATCTCTATTCCTCTCTCTCTCCACCCCCTCAGGGATCCCAATAATTCTGACACTGGAAGGTTTCATGTCATCACTTATTTCTCTAATTCTCTTTTCATGTATTCTAAGCTGTTTGGTCCAGGCTCCTTCTGATCCTTCTTTTCTATCAGTTTGTCTTCTAGATCACTATTTCAATCTTCTGCCTCATTTACCCTAGCTGTTAGACTATCTTGTGGATTGGATCTCATTGATAGCATTTTTAAGTTTTGCCAGATCAGCTCTCACTTCCGCCCTTAGAGATTCTATGCTGCCACTAACGGTTTTCTCCAACCTAGCTATTGTCTGCATAACTGTCACCATGAATTCCATTTCAGACATCTTGCTTATGTCCATATCCATTAGTTCTGTGGGAGAGGTCACAGTGTGAATTTTTCCTCAGTTGGGGGTTCTTCTTCCTAATCATTCTGGTGAGAGGTGGTTGAGGGCATGTACAGAGTCCAAGCTATTGACCACAATCCAAGCAATATGCACCTGTTTTATAGGGACTTTAAGGTTCTTGGCCTCTTGTTCTTTCAGCCTGTCTTCTGGGCGGAGGGGACTGCTGCACTGTTACTCAGGCAAACTTATTTGGGCAGAAGTGCCTTGCCCCCTGTGGTGGGGGATGGGCTTAGTGAAAACCAGTATTGGGGGCTTTTGTTCTCTTTCAGCTTTCCCTGGTGGGTTTCTGTGTCCTTTCCAAGAGAGCAGAAGTGACTGTGTTCAAACTTCTGTCTCAGAACAGAGAGATCACAGACTGTTCTCCAGAATGTCCTCCAGGTCACACTGCCTCAGTTTTTGTCTGTGCTGCTAAAAAACGCAGCAAACTGAGTTGTATTCCCCACAGCAGCACTCCCAGCCCTCGCTTCCAGGTCGAGGCATATCTCTCCCCTTCGTGCTTCTAAAACCACCAGCCACCCCCAGTTGACACGTGCATCCCCACAGCTCCAGGTTTCAGCCTGGGGGGCTGCCCTAAAATCCTTTCCTCATGGCTACCGGTCTGCGAGTCTGTGCCCAGGCCCCAGCTTAGGACACTTTTGCCCTCCTTTGTTATTTCACCTTCCCAGTGCCGGCACTTATGGTGGCTCTCCCACTCCCTTCCGTTTATCTTCCAATATCTGTCTGCAGAATCGTGGGTCCCCACTTCATACCTCAAAACCGGCTGTCTGTTGGGCGCCTGGGTGGCTCAGTGGGTTAAAGCCTCTGCCTTCGGCTCAGGTCATGATCTCAGGGCCCTGGGATCGAGGCCCGCATCGGGCTCTCCGCTCAGCGGAAAGCCTGCTTTCCCCTCTCTCTCTCTGCCTGCCTCTCTGCCTACTTGTGATCTCTATCTCTGTGTCAAATAAATAAATAAAATCTTTAAAAAAAAAAAACCGGCTGTCTGAGATATTCTGTTGGTATAGATCCTGATCTATCTTCTTACATCTCAGGCTGATTTCGTGGGTGTCCAAAGTGGTCTGGCAGATAGCCAGCTCAATTCAGGGGACCAGTTGAAATAGAAACCCCTACTCCTCTGCCATCTTTCCTGGACAGAATGTTATGATCAGTAGTTGTGGCATATGTAGGGGTTTGTTCTGGTTTTCTGGGCTAGGGGCCCCTTCTGCTGGTGCTAAGGCACACTTGTCCAAGAAAAGCAGTATCAATAGAGAGTAGTGGGCTGGGACTTGTAAGCAATTAGGTAGCCAGTTTTGGAACTGTTCTGTTTACTGAATTGGGTTTATGCTGAGGGGTGCTTCTTTGTCCCCAAAGAAGGGAGTCTGTGCCTGCTGCTCTCAGGGAAGCACTTTCAGAGGAACAAATAATTTCCTCTTGTGCATTACAGGCATTTTTCAGATTACTGATTTCTCACTCCCTCTGGGTCACTTGACAACCTGGAGCAGTGAAGCACACCTTGAACTGTACCTTATTCAGGCCTTGCTGACTTTTGAAATTCCAAGTTTCAGGGGCGCCTGAGTGGCTCAGTCAGTTAAGTGTCTGCTTTTAGCTCAGGTCATGATCCCAGGGTCCTGAGATGTAGACCTGCCTCAGGCTCCCTGCTTAGTGGGGAATCTGCTTCTCCCTCTGTCCTTCCTCCTCTTTGTGCTTTCTCTTGCGCTTTCTCTCTTTCTCTCTCTCAAATAAATACATAAAATATTTTTTTTTTATTTCCAAACTTCAGCAACTTGCTGTGGCTGGGACCTACCCTGGTCTTCTGGGGAAATGTGTCACTGAACTGGGGAGGTTGTAGGTTTGACCCAGAAGGGCAGTTATGCCAGAGCACAGGAGCGTGGGATTTGAAGAAAGTAGGGGATCCCCAGATCACATAGTCTCCCCCAGGGTTTCTTATAGGGCAACAGCCTCAACTGTCTATCCCAGCCAAGACCGAGCCTCTAAAAGTCCAGTCTTTGAGTCCTGCTGGATGCAAAAACTCAGGAAAATAAACCCCTCTCATTTTCCTCACCAGTGGCTTTGGGGAAGTATTGTCCTTTTGTGTATCCCTGTGCACTCCACTCTTTCTCACCTGTCTCCACGATGAGGGCTCCCTTCCCTTCACAGCACCTGTGATCTGTTTCTCCCCCAAACCACATCTCTACGGTTCCTAACTTCCTATCTTCTTTTATCCCTCTAGTTGTGTAGGTTATTCTGTTAGTCCTCAGCTCGATTTGTTGAGTATTCAGAATGATTTGAAACAATCTAGCTGTGTTTGAGGGATGAGGCAAGCCTAGAGGCATCCTTCCATGGTGCTGTCTTAGCTACCCCCTTTCCCTTTATTTTTTATCATTTTTACTTTAATGTGTCTAGTGTGACATTCTTTGAATTTAACCTGCTTGGTGTTTTTATTTATTGTTTTATTTAAATTTTATTAACATACTGTATTGTTAGTTTACAGATAGAATTTAGTTATTCATCAGTTGCATACAACACCTAGTGCTGATTACTTCAAATGCCCTCCTTAACGCCCATCACCCAATTACTCCACCTTCCACCAACCTCCCCTCCAGCAACCTTCAGTTTATTTCCTACAGTTTAGATTCTCTTATGATATGCCTCCCTCTCTGTTTTCACCTTATTTTATTTTTTTCTTCCTTTCTCCTATGTTCATCTTATGATTTGCTTGGTGTTTTTGGAGTGTCATGAGTATAGAGCTTCCATTAATCAGTTTTGTAAAATTTTTGCCAGATCTCTTCAAATATATTCTTGTTCCCTGTTCTTTCTCTCTCTTACAGGATTCCAATTACATGTGCTAGATCTTTTTCATATGTACCTATGCTTTTTTTCTTATTTTCATCCTCTTTTCCCTTATGCCATCCATTCATATGACATATTTTCCAATCTACTTGTCTTTTTTATTGTTTCTAACATGTTGTTAAAACTGCATGTCAAGATATTGATTTTTCAAATATTTTATTTTTTGGTTCTATAATATTCATTATATTATTTGATATAGATTCCAATTTCTTTTGATATTTTCCACATTTTCCTCAATTTTCTTTAACATATTAATAAAATATTATATTTATCTTTAATTATTTTATTTGTTTTGCTTATTTTTTGAAATATAGCACTCATATGTTAAATACATGAAGTGCTATTAATGTTAACTGCTAAGTTAACCTATTAAGGTTCATTTCTAGTTTCGGTAATGATGAATAAAATTGGTATGAACATTATGTATATGCCTTTCATTAGATATATACACATATCTCTTGGTTATGCACACAGAAATTGAATAAAAATCATGGATTAGGCATAATCAAAGTTATTTTGAAGTGTCTGGCATCTTTGATATTTAGGTCACTTATTTATGTGTTTCTATTGTGGGTATTTATATTTTTGTTTTCCTCATTTGGGCCTAAGATCTTGAAATATGAATGATTTGGGATTATATGTTAGGCATTATGTATAAAAACCTGTTGGGTATCTGGATATTACCTTATTATAGATAGGATTTAAGTTTTTTCTGAACTGTGTTTATGGTAGGGACAGAACACCTCGATTCAAGAAGAGATTGAGGTAGTTTTAGGTTTGTTATCAGGCATTTTGAATGCTGGTCTATTTCCCTTTTGCCCTTACTCAAATGGTGCAGCTCTTTAAGAATTTTAACTATAGTCTGGGGACTTTTCCAGGACCCCTCAACTTAGAAAGCCCAGACTTTTAATTTTTATTTCTCTTGTTTTGTCAATAGTCTGAAAGTTATGCTTAATTTCTTAGCATATGTTTTCCACTTGATTTCTTGGGCATATGTCAGTTTCCATCCCAGTCTCACTGGCTGCACAGCTAACTTCTCTGCAACTCATTCTTCTCAAATATTTAACTCTGATTTTTGTCTTTCCATAGTCTCCCTTATGGGGCTACGGAAAACCTTATGCTAACAATTTCTGTTCAACTTCCATGCACCACACCAGGTAAAATCAAATAGTTCAAAAGAAAAAAAAAAGATCAGATCTGGTTTGCCTCACCTATGATATTGGCTTCTCAAGTCCTAACTGCCTCTACTGCTACAAGACACTTTCAAACGAGTGAGGGTATTAAAAATTTTATCAAGTCTTTATAAGTGTCCCTAGAAGGTGGTTTAATATGCTACAAATTATATAATATATCCAGAAGTATAAGAATTTGGCTTTTTTTTTCCTTCTGCCATCTTAATTTGACTTTTCTTCCATGTTTATTTAATTATCCATGTGATGACAAAGTCCAAGATGTGACCATGGCAATGAGTAAAATTAGGAGGTCTAATCTGGACATGTAATATTAAAAATAACCATTGCACTTTTTCATTTTGCATTCTAGCGTTCTGGTTCCATGCAAAGGTATGAGTAAAATCACTTGTCCATTATTGGACCAAATAACAGTTGGTTCAGAATTTTTAAAATGTATTTACCCAAATACCTGTTGTTTTTTCTCTCCCCAGCTTCATGAGCATGGTTGAAGAAGATGTTAAAAGAAGCTCTTAATAGGAAAAGTGGGACTCTGATTTCTCACATCACATTGCAGTAATTGAGAACATGGGTTCTGGTGTTGACCATCTAATTTAGAATTTATGCTTTTAGTTTGTGTTTTTTGGTTTTTGTTTTGTTGGTTGGTTTTAAATCTAAACACTTCAACCTGTTGGTGGTATGAGCTTGGCAAAGTTACTTAACCTTGTGTCTCATTTTCCTTACTCCTCATATATAAAATGGGGATAATAATCATACCAACCTCTTTGAGGATTACATGCGTAAGTGTATTTAAATTACTTGGAACTGTATCCAGGTCATTGAAAAAAGTCAACAAATATTAGCTATTATCATTTTGTATTCTGCAGTCCCACTGGAATGGAATAATGTATACACTGCTTATCTTTTCCTTTTTTATTCTTCAACTTGTCTTTCCTTCTCAATTTCTGACATCTTATACTTATTTCCATTCTTTTACTCAAATATAATATTCTTTTTCTGAAACAATTTTTGACACAATTTATTTTTACATATTCTTTCACCATCTTACTCATATATACAGATGTTCAAGCTGTGACTAAT
The DNA here is from genome assembly GCA_002007465.1 of Ailurus styani. Classification (NCBI taxonomy): domain Eukaryota; kingdom Metazoa; phylum Chordata; class Mammalia; order Carnivora; family Ailuridae; genus Ailurus; species Ailurus styani. Next base: position 462,076 of record LNAC01000930.1, read on the forward strand.
TTGTACTCACAGTTCCTGCAACAGCAACAAGAAATACTGCCATGAGATTAAAAAAAATATTATAGACAGAGATACTCCAAATAATTCTTCAGATCAATAGGTCACATGTTCTTTTTCTCTGTAAAATTTGTGTGTTGTGGTGCCTGGCTGGCTCAGTCAGTGGAGTATGACTCTTGATCTCAGAGTTGTGAGTTCAAGGTCCACGTTGGGTGTATAAATTTCTTAAAAATAAAATATTTAAAAAATTTTATTTTGATAAACTCATACACATTCATTTTTTTCCATAAATGAAGAAAAATCCTCTAAACTTCCACCTTCCTCTATGCTTACAGTGTAATTAAATAAAAATAAATTACAAATAGGGCTGACTCTGACCCAAAAGGTCAATCCCAAAGGACAACTGTCCTCATTTTATCCATTCCAAGCCATTAATCTCCCATTTGGAGAGAGAGTTAGATAGGTATCAGTCAGATCCCTCAGAATAAGACAAATGAACCAGTGTGGTCAATGCCCTGGGTTGAATTTGTTCTTGGACCCACAGTAGGGGGCTTACAAAAGTTTTAATGACACAAAGACAATTTTGGAGTTCCGTTTGTGTTAATGAGCACAAAATGAAAGGCATGTTATATTCACAATCAGCCTCTGCTGAACCTCCACGCTGGCACTGGCCACAACTAGATAAACCAACCTGTTCAGAAGCTCTTTTAGTCTGTTAGTGATATGACATATTTTTCAAATGGTGCATGACAATGATCACTTCTGTTATTTGAGAATACGTTTACCTTTTAATTTATCTTCTAGGTCCACACTTTAGCATACATGTTTCAACGATGACTTTCACCCTGATGTTAGCCTCAGAAGGACTCTTACCTTCTGCACTTTCTTTTCCCTTTTGTGACCTAAATTTGGGCAGCCTCGTGTTAAGACTCCAAGAAATCTAGGAAGGTTAGAGATAGTAGGTCAAACACCAAGCAAGGCACTTGCTTATTTTAGCCATATTGAAATAAATGTTCAATTGCTGAAAAGTTCTGGATTAATTATCACTTACCTGTATCCGTATTTGCTTTGTTCCCTTTTATTGTGATAATTTAAAGTTGGTGGTAAAGTACCACTGACTGTAGATACTGTATGCAAAACAAAATACGTTCATCAAAGAAAGAAAAATACTATATGATTTCACTCATATGTGGAATTTAAGACACAAAACAAACGAGCATGGGGGAAAAAGAGAGAATAAGGCAAAACAAGAAAAAGACTCACCTATAGAGAACAAACTGATGGTTACCAGAAGGATATGGGGAAGGGTTTGGGTTAAGTTGGTGATGGGGATTAGGAAGTGCACTTGTGATGAGCACTGGGTGCTGTATGTAAGTGTTGAATCACTAAATTATACACCTGAAACTAATACTACACTGAATGTTAACTAGAATTTAAATAAAAACTTAAAAAACAGTTAGTGGTATTTCACATTCTTAAAGTCTATTTTGAGTTTTAAAGAAAACATTCAATACAACTAAGTGGTAATTAGAAGAAAAATCTGTGACAAAATTTTGAAGGTTATAAGTTCACAAATCAAGTTTTGTGTCAGGCAAGCAATGCAAAACCATCAAGACTAGATAAAGATTAAGAAGGAGATAAAATGATGACCCTTGACCGTTATGCAAGAGATTTAAGTCTTCAAGAAAAATATAGCTTAGGTGGGGAACACAGCTGAATGTTTTTTCACCATGTCTTAAATTTGCCTAATACCCATCTTATATTTCTTATATCAATTGAAAAAATGTTAGTACACTTTTTTAAATTATGCAAATATGTACATCTTTGTCTTTGGCATCTAATTAAAAAAAAAGAGAGGCTTCCATAGAAACAAATTGTTAAAGTATTTTCCCTTCAGCCCAAGAACAATAAATTTCTTCTAATTTTTTATTCAGTTGTTCTCAGAGAATAAGAAAGGAATTAAAATTATTTCTCCACCCATAAAAATGTATATGAATCAGCAACAGAGAGCGTGAATACTGGCTGGAACATCTTTGCTATTGTGGGAACCATCAGCAACAATTTATTATCTTTTACTTTCCTTCCATCTTCCCTGTCCAGCTCATTCTATTATCTGGAATAAGTGCAATTTCTACTCCCATGTGAAGATTATATTCACAGGACAAATTATACATCCACAGAAACTGTAACTAACTTCAGATAAGTTTGGGGCTTTCATATGAATTTTATACCAAATATCTCATTTGTACCGTCTGACAAAATGCTTGGAGTTACTTCTTTCCATATTCGTTCTTTCTTACCCCACTGGTCTATTTAGCTTTTATTTTATTTTATTAGTCACCATACAGTACATCATTAGCTTTTTTAAAAAGATTTTATTTAATTATTTGACAGAGAGAGATCACCAGCAGGCGGAAAGGCAGGCAGAGAGAGAGGAGGAAGCAGGCTCCCTGCTGAGCAGAGAGCCTGATTCAGGGCTTGATACCAGGACCCTGAGATCATGACCCGAGCCAAAGGCAGAGGCTTTAACCCACTAAGCCACCCAGGCGCCCCACACCATTAGTTTTTGATGTAGTGTTCCATGATTCATTGTTTGCATATAACACCCAGTGCTCCAAGTATACATGCTCTCTTTAATACCCATCACCAGGCTAAACCATCACCCCACCCCCCTCCCTTCTGAAACCCTCAGTTTGTTTTCCATAGTCCATAGTCTCTCATGGTTCCTTTCTCCCTCTGATTCCTCCCCTTCATTTTTCCCTTCCTTCTCCTAATGTCCCAAATCGCCAGGCAAATGTCAAAAAAGAAAAACAAAGCTGGGGTCATCACGTCGCCTGATTTCAAGCTATATTACAAGGCTGTGATCACCAAGACAGCATGGTACTGGCACAAAAACAGACATAGATCAATGGAGCATAATAGACATCCCAGAAATGGAGCCTCAACTCTATGATCAACTAACCTTTGACAAAGCAGGAAAAAATATCCAATGGAAAAAAGACAGAATCTTCAATAAATGATGCTGGGAAAATTGGACAGCTTTATGTAGAAGAATGAACTCAACCATTCTTTTACACCATACACAAAGGTAAAGTCAAAATGGATAAAACAGGGCGCCTGGGTGGCTCAGTGGGTTAAAGCCGCTGCCTTCGGCTCAGGTCATGATCCCAGGGTCCTGGGATCGAGGCCCGCATCGGGCTCTCTGCTCGGCAGGGAGCCTGCTTCCTCCTCTCTCCTCTCTCTGCCTGCCTCTCTGCCTACTTGTAATCTCTCTCTCTGTGTCAAATGAATAAATAAAATCTTTAAAAAAATGGATAAAAGACCTCAATATGAGACAAGAATCCATCAAAATCCTAGAAGAGAACATAGGCAGTAACCTCTTCCATATTCATTCCTTTGAGTTTATATTCTCCATTTTTGGAATTCTCCTGTTAAACTACATCTCCCTTATTTTTTCTCTCTGTCTCTTCTCTCTCTAGGGAACACACTAAACTATTTTCAGCCACTAACATTCTTGTAATGACTCAGTACTTGAGATTAGTCAGTTATTTGTTGGAATCGAGAGAATGGGATAACAGATGGATAGACTTTGAGGGGAAAGTGAGGTTCAGACAGAAGCTTTGGAAGCAAGGCCAGCCTGGGTGGATAATGGAGACTTGGATCCTGACCAAAAGCATGGAAGGGGATATAGTCAATTTCAAAATATTTTCAAAGGTTGGGACTGGGGATAGCAACCTATTCCTGATCAATTACTAAATTCTAATTTAACTCATCTGGAGAAGGGCTTGGCCACTTGTAGGTTTTAACACTCTCCAGGTGATTCAACGTGCAGTCATGTTTGAGAATCATTGATTAAAGCTTTTGCACAGCAAAGGAAACAGTCAACAAAACCAAAAGACAACTGACTGAATGGGAGAAGATATTTGCAAACGACATATCAGATAAAGGGCTAGTATCCAAAATCTGTAAAGAGCTTCTCAAACTCAACACCCATAAAACAAATAACCCAGTCAAGAAATGGGCAGAAGACATGAACATACATTTCTGCAAAGAAGACATCCAAATGGCCAACAGACACATGAGAAAGTGCTCAACATCACTCAGCATCAGAGAAATACAAATCAAAACCACAGCGAGATACCACCTTACACCAGTCAGAATGGCTAAAATCAACAAGTCAGGAAATGACAGATGTTGGCGAGGTTGCGGAGAAAGGGGAACCCTCCTACACTGTTGGTGGGAATGCAAACTGGTGCAGCCACTCTGGAAAACAGTATGGAGATTCCTCAAAAAGTTGAAAATGGAGCTAGCCTATGACTCAGCAATCGCACTACTGGGTATTTATCCTAAAGACACAAAGGTAGTGATCCTCAGGGGCACGTGCACCCGAATGTTTATAGCAGCAATGTCCACAATAGCCAAACTATGGAAAGAACCTAGATGTCCATCAACAGATGAATGGATAAAGAAGATGTGGTATATATATACANGCAGCTATCAAAAGAAACGAAATCTTGCGGTTCGCAATGATGTGGATGGAACTGGAGGGTATTATGCTGAGCGAAATAAGTCAATCAGAGAAAGACAATTATCATATGATCTCTCTGATATGAGGAACTTGAGAGTCAGGGTGGGGGACATGGGGGGTAGGGAGGGAAAAATAATGAAACAAGATGGGATGGGGAAGGAGACAAACCATAAGAGACTCCTAAACTCACAAAACAAACTGAGGGTTACTGGGGGGTGGGAGGGTAGGGATAGGGTGGTTGGGTTATGGACATTGGGGAAGGTTTGTGCTTTGTTGAAAGATGTAAGCCTGATGATTTACAGACTTGTACCCATGGGGCAAAGAATAAAAAAATAATAATAATAAAATAAAATAAAGTTTCCCTTATGGAAAAAAAAAGAATCCAAAAAAGATCCAATGGCAGTTTATTATCTGTAAACTAGAAAGTCTTCGTGAAACCTGCATTGACCTGGAAGAGTTCACAAATGTTCAGTGTTCCAAATTTCAGGAGTCTAATGACTTAATTTTTTTGTCACTTGCTTTAAAATTTATAAACTCTTTTTTTATTAAATACCCTTGAGATTTTACTATGTGTATATAACTTAAAATACCTAAAAATAATATCTTAACCTGCTTCTCAGAAAATATTAAACACTTTTACTTAAAACACCTTTACTTCAATTGCACAACTTGTAAATTATTGATTTTCTGTCGTTTAAAATCCCATAGACATTGTTCTTAATTTAAAAAAATGCTCACTTAGATTTACCTACATTTTTGCCAGATTCTTTGATTCTCATTCTTTCTAGCATTACCAACCCACCTTCTGGTATTACTTTTTTTTCTACCTGCATCATATTCTTTCGATGTTCCGTTAGTAAAAGTCATTTAGAGGTCTTTATTTTATGCTTGTCCTTAGAGGACAGTTTTGTTGGCTACACAATCCTTTGTTAAAAATTATCGTCTCTCGGGCGCCTGGGTGGCTCAATGGGTTAAAGCCTCTGCTTTAGGCTCAGGTCATGATCTCAGGGTCATGGGATCGAGGCCCGCATCGGGCTCTCTGCTCCGCAGGGAGCCTGCTTCCTCCTCTCTCTCTCTATCTGCCTCTCTGCCTACTTGTGATCTCTCTCTCTGTGTGTCAAATAAATAACTAAAATCTTAAAAAAATTTTAAAAAATTATCGTCTCTCATCACTTTAAATATATGATTTATTTTCTGTCTTCCTTGCTGCTCTAAGATATTGGTTGGTAGTTTAGTTGCTTTAGATTGTACGTGATCTACCTTTCCACTCTGACTTCTTTTAGAAATTTACCCTTGGGTGCCTGGGTGGCTCAGTGTGTTAAAGCCTCTGCCTTTGGCTCAGGTCATGATCTCAGGGTCCTGGGATTGGGGCCCACATCAGGCTTTCTGCTCGGCAGGGAGCCTGCTTCCCCCTCTCTCTCTGCCTCCTCTCTGCCTACTTGTGATCTCTCTCTCTCTCTCTCTCTCTCTCTCTCTCTCTCTCTCTCTCTGTTAAATAAATAAATAAATAAATAAATCTTAAATAAATTTACCCTTGTTTTGAGAATGTCACCAGATATCTGGATATGCATTTTCTTGCATGTAATATTATATTATTATATTAGTTTCAGATGTAAAACATAATATAATATTTGTATGTATTGCAAAATAAACAACATAGTAAGGCTAGTTAACATGCATCACCACCCATAGTTACAAAATATATTTTGATATGATGAGAACTTCTAAGATATCAGCTCTTATTAACTTTGAAATATGCAATACAGTAATATTAACTATTGTAACTTGGCTGTATATTGTATCTTAATGATTTATTTTATAACTGGAAATTTGTAAATTTTGACCCCCCTTCACCCATTTTATACATCATCTACCCCTCATCTCTGGTAACTGTGATTTTTTTCTCTGAATTTATGAGATCAGATGTTTTATTCGTCTTAAATTCCACATATAAGTGATATCACGTGGTACTTATCTTTCTTTATCTGACTATTTCACTTACCATAGTACCTCAAGGATGTCCATCTGTGTCATAAATGGCAAGATTTAATTTTTTATGGGCAAATAATATTACACTGTATATGTAGAGATCTATCATCTATCATCTATCTATCTCATCTATCTACCTATCATCTATCATCTCTCTCCCTCTATCATCTATCTATCTATTTCTCTTTTTTTTCCCAAGTTTTTATTTAACTTCCAGTTAGTTAGGGGTGCTTGGGTAGCTTAGTCAATTGAGCATCTGCCTTCGGCTAAGGTCATGATCCCAGGGTCCAGGGATCAAGCCTGCACTGGGCTCCCTGCTCAGCAGGGAGTCTGCATGTCCCTCTCCCTTTGCCCCTCCCCCTTGCTCATGTTCTCTCTCTCACTCTCCTTCAAATATATAAATATTTTTTTAATCCACCTAGTTAAGAGTGTAATATTAGTTTCAGGTCTAGAATTTAGTGATTCAAAACTTCCATACAACACCTGGTGCTCATCACAAGTGCCCTCCTTAATCCCCATCACCTATTTAAACCATCCCCCCACCAACCTCCCCTCTGGTAACTATCAGTTTGTTCTCTATAGGTAAGAGTCTATTTCTTGGGGGCACCTGAGTGGTTCAGTCAGTTAAGTGCCTGACTCTTGGCTTTGGTCATGATCTCTCTTTTTCTTTCAAATAGAATCTAAAAAAAAAAAGAGAGAAAGAGTCTATCTTGATTTTCCTCCCTTTTTCCCTTGCTATGTTCATTTCTTTGTTTCTTAAATACCACATATAAGTGAAATCATATGGCATGTGTCTTTCTTTAACTGACTTATTTCATCTAGCATAATAACATAATACTCTCTAGCTCCATCTATATCATTGTGTGTGTGTGTGTGTGTGTTTACACACACATCAACAGACACTTGGCTGTATGCAGGTCATGGCTATTGTAAAAAATGCTGCAATAAACGTGATGGTGTATGTATTTTTGTGGATTAGCTTTTTTTGTTTGTTTGCTTTTCTTGGATAAATATCTGAAAATGGAATTGCTGGATCATATGGTAATTGTATTTTTAGTTTTCCATAATGGCTGCACAGAATTACATTTCCGCCAAGAGTGCACAAGCGTTCCCTTTTCTCCACATCCTTGCCAACACCTGTAATTTTGTCTTTTTGATAATAGCCATTCTAACATGTGTAAGGTGATATCCCATTGTGGTTTTGATTTGCAGTTTCCTGATTAGTCATGTTGAGCATCTTCCTATAAACCATCTTTACATCTTCTTTGGAACAATATACATTCATATCCTTTGCCTATGTTTTAATCAGTTTGGTTTTTGCTATTGAGTTGTATGACTTCTTTGCATATTTTGAATATTAATCCTCTATCAGATATTGACTCACAAATATTTTTCTCCATTTCTGCAGCTGACTTTTTACATTGCTGCTGATTACCTTTCCTGTGCAGAAGCTTTCTAATTTTATGTAATCCTACTAGTTTATTTTTACTTTTGGTGCCTTTACTTTTGGTATCAAATCCAAATAATCATTACTAAGAACAGTGTCAAGACACTGTGTTTCCTTCTAGGAGTTTTATGGTTTTAGGCCTTACATTCAAGACTTAATTCATTTTAGTGAATTTTGTGTGTGATGTAAAATAGTGATCTAATTTCATTATTTTGCAAGTGGCTGCCTCGTTTCCCCCAAAACTGTTTATTGAAGAGACTATCCTTTCCCCATTGATATACTCAGCTCCTTTTTTTTTTTGTAAATTAATTGACCATATATGTGTGAGTTTATTTCTGGACTCTCAGTTCTGTTCTACCGATCTATGTTCTCTTTTTATGCCAATCCCATACTATTCTAATTGCTCTAGCTTGTACTATAGTTTGGATAATCAGGAAATATGAGGCCTCCGGCTTTATTCTTTTTTCTCAAGATTACTTTGGTTTTCATGGTTATTTGTGGTGCCATACAAATTGTAGGAATTTTGCTCAACTTCTGTGAAAAATACCATTGGAATTTTGATAGATCTTGCATTAAATCTATAAATTGCTTTGCATAGTATGGACATTTTAACAATATTAATTCTTCCAATCCATTAGCATGAAGTATCTTTCCACTTATTTGTGTCTTTTTCAACTTGTTTCACCAGCGTCTTATAGATTACAGTTTAAAGATCATTTACCTTCCTGGTTAAATTTATTCATCAGTGTTGTTTTTCTTTTTGATGCAATTAAAAATGGAATTGTTTTCTAAATTTCTTGTTCTGATAGTTTTTTATTAGTGTATATAAATGAAATAGATTTTTGTATATATTAATTTTGTATGCTGCACTATACTGAATTGTTTATTGGTTCTAATAGGGACTTTGTGGTGGCATCTTTAGAGTTTTCTATATATAATATATCATCTACTAACAGTGACAACTTTACATCTTCCTTTCCAATTCCAATACCTCTTATTTATTTTTCTTGCCTAATTGCTCTGGCTAGGACCCCCAATACTATATTGAATAAATGTGTGAGGAGAGTTTCCTTTCCTTGTTCCTGATCTTAGAAGAAAATCTTTCAGTTTTTCACCATTCAATATGTTATCTGTGAGCTTGTCATATATAGCCTTTATTGTGTTGAGTTACATTTCCTCCATACCCAGTTTGCTCAGTTTTTATCAAATAGCTGTTGAATTTTGTCAAATGCTTTTACTGTATCTATTGAGATGATCATGTGATTTTTATTCTTCATTATCACATTGACTGATTTGCAGATGTTGAATCATCTTTGCATCCCTGGAATAAATCACATTTGATCATGATGTATGGACTTTTTAATTTACTGTTGAATTCAGTTTGTTAATATTTTGCTAAGGATTCTGCATCTACTTTCATCAGGGATACTGGCCTGTAGTTTTGGCATCATTACCTGATTTTGTGTGTTAAGGTAATGGTGCTCTCATGAAATGAACTTGAAAGTTTTTCCTACTCTTTTATTTGTTGGAAGAAATGAAGAGGATTAGATTAATTCTTGTTTGAATGTTTTATTGAATTCCCAGAGAAGTCATCTGATAATGGACTTTTGTTTGTTAGGATTTTTTTTATTGCTGGTTCAATCTCATTACTAACTGACTTGTTCGTATTTTCTTTATTTTCTTCTTTTCAATTATTTACCTTTTATTTCTTTTTCTTGATCTACTGTGCAAGGATCTCCAGTCCAATGTAGAATAGGGTTGATAAAACCAGGTATCCTTATCTTGAATCTGAGCTTATAGAGGATGCTTTCAAATTTTCTATATCCCTTTTTTAAAAAGAGTTATTTATTTATTTAAGAGAGAAAGAGAGAGAGAAAGCACATGTGGGAGGGTCAGAGGGAGAGGGAGAGAGGATCTCAAGCAGACTCCATGCCGAGTGTGGAGCCCAATGTGGGGCTCAATGTCATAACCCTGATATCATGACATGAATCAAAACCAAGAGTTGGATGTTCAACAGACTGTGTCACCCAGGTGCCCCCAGATTTTCTATTTCTTCATGGTTCACTCTTGGTAGATTGTATGTTTCTAACCATTTCTTCTAGTTTGTCCAATTCGTTGGCAGGTAATTGTTCACAATATTCTCCTATGATTCTTTATATTCTAAGGTATCAGTTATAACATCCCCTCTTTAATTTCTGATTTTGAGTCAGCTCTTTTTTTCTTGGTGAGTCTCACTAAAGATTTCTCAATTTTGATAATATTTTGAAGAATCAGCTCTTGGTTTTATTGATTTTTTTAAGTCTTTTTAGTCTCTATTTCCACTGCGATATTTTTATTTCTACTTTCTTTTTCTCTTTCTTATTTCTTCTATTGACTTTGGGCTTCATTTGTTCTTCTAGTTCTAGTAGGAGTAAAGTTGTTTAGTTTAGATTTTTTTTCTTCATGTAGGCATTTATTGCTATGAATTTCTCTCAGAACTTCATATAAATTTTGGTATGTTCTATTTCCAATTTCTTTTGTCAGGTATTTTTTATTTCTTTTTTGATTTCTTCTTTGAACCATCAGTTACTCAGTAGCATGTTGTTTAATCTCTACATATTGGATAATTTTCCAGATTTTTTTGTTTATTTTTTATTATGTTCAGTTAGCCGACATAGTACTTCATAAGTTCTTGTTGTAGTGGTCAATGATTCATTATTTGCACATAACACACAGTGCTCATCACAACATGTGCCCTTCTTAATACCCACCACCCAGTGACACCCCACCTTCCTCCCTTCTGTAACCCTCAGTTTGTTTCCCAGAGACCAGAGTCTCTCATGGTCTGTCTCCCTCTCTGATTTCTTCCCAGTTTTCCCTCCCTTCCCTGTGGTCCTCTGCTCTATTCTTTATGTCTCACATATGAATAAAACCATATGATAATCATCTTTCTCTACTTGACTTATTTCATTTGGCATAATCCTCTCCAGTTGCATCCATGTCTATGCAAATGGTGGGTGTTCATCCTTTCTGATAGCTGAGTAATATTCCATTGTATATATGTACCACATCTTCTTAATCAATTCCAGGTTTGTTCGTTTGTTTTTGGTAATTGATCTATAGTTTAATGCCATTATGGTTGGGAAAAATGCTTAATATAATTTTAATTTTTAAGAAAAAATTTTAAGCTTGTTTTGTGTCCAAATATATGCCTTATCCTTGAGAATGTGTTATGGGAACTTGAGATGAATATGTATTCTACTGTTTTTGGATGGGGTGTTTTATATATATCTAAGTCTGTCTGGTCTAATGTACAGTTTAAGGCTGATCTTCCCTATTTTCTTTCTGGATGATCTATCCATTGGTGTGAGATATTAAAGCCTTCTACTATTATTGTATTGCTGTTTATTTTTCTCTTTAGGCCTATTAATATTTCCTTTATATATTGGTGCTCCTATAGTGAGTGTATAAATATATACAAATGCTATATCCACTTTTTGGACTGAGCCCTTTATCATTATATAATGACCTTCTCTGCTACTTATTACAGTCTTTGTTTCAAAGTCTATTCTAGCTGATATGAGTATAGTTATCACTGATTTCTTCTATTGTCTATTTTAATGGAATATATTTTTCTATAACTTCATTTTAACTGTGTGTGTCCTTTCATCTGAAGTGAGTCTCTTACAGGCATTGTATAGTTTGGTCTTGTTTATTTTTTTCTAATTTTTTAATCTATTCAGTCGTTGTATTACTTTAAATTAGTCTAGTTAGTCCATATACACATATTAAAACATTTATTTCAATTGTAGTCAGTTCTAACCATTCAAAAAATATTTTCCGAGGATTCCTTTATTACAAACTTTCCACGACTTTTTTCTTTTCATTTAGATTTTGTCGTGTTTTCCCTCTCTATAAACAAGTTTATTTTAGGATAAAATTATTTTATTTTTCCCCAACAAAAATGGATTCCCATTCCTCATACCTTTCTTACCAAAAACACATACCTTATTTTCCTTTCATACAGAGTTATTCCCTTTATTATTTCCAGTTCTCTTAATTACATTTTAGAATTCTTAATGCTTAGAAACCTTAAGTTCTAATAAAAACTAATAGAAAACAATTGTGAATGATCTGTGATATCAGCACTTTTAATTGCAAATTTATGAATATATTTAAAAATTTTTAGAAACTTTTTTCATATTATATTCTTTCAATAAAGCATAAACATGTTTACTAACAGATCCACATTTATCTTTAGTTTGTAAGACAAAAGTAGATAAACTTATGTTTAGTTATCAAAATTTCAGTATTCTATCTTATTAGGAAAATACTTAGATATACAATAAATTCAACCAATATATCACTTAACCTAAAAAAATTCAGTTTTAGATTAATAAAACTTTTGAAAGCTATTTAAAATTTTACCTACAAAAGTTTTTATCTATTCAACATACTTGCTCTTAGTAATTATCCATGAAAACTTCATATGACAGGGAAAATCAACTATCATTTTAAGTTATGTTTTCAAACAAATTGCAAAGGATACAAGAATTTAACAAAACCAGGTAGAATAAAAGTTAATTATTTGTATTATATTTGGTGCTGGTAACTCCAAAAGACATGCCTATTTTAATTAAACTATCAATCTCAAAGTAGCTTTTGTATCAATTTTTTTAGACCATGTAAACTTGGAAAATATCTGGATTGGTTTTTCTCTCTTTGAACTTTAGAATGCTCAATCCTTACAATCACTTGCCAAATAAATAAACCAAACCAAATAAATAAAGCTCTTTTTCAAATCAATTCACAAACCAAATAAATAAAGCTCTTTTTCAAATCAATTCACAAACCAAATAAATAAAGCTCTTTTTCAAATCAATTTTAGCAATATCATCCAGAGGTAGAAACATATTTACAACATATGTGTAAATACATGTCAACATATAGATACATGCAGACCTTATAGCTTCCATTTTAATATTACTGCCATGAAATAGATACAATATTTACTAGTTATAAAAACTGGATCTGATTTTGTTTTAGTTTTTTTCTGGTAGATAGAATAAGTTAAGGTCAATGGTCTAGATGGCTAAAGCTTTCTCTTAATATCTGTGGGGAACAAGCTTAAGCATTGTTTTTGTCCTTGACAAGTCAGGTTTTAAATGTCTTTCCCCCATTGTTTTTACTTGATAAAAATTATATCACTGGAATTAGCATTTTAAAAAGATGGACTAGGGGCCAAAAAAAGAAAAAATAGGTTAGAGGCACCTGGCCCCTAGTTGAGGTTAAGTTCAGTTAGTTACGCATCTGACTCTTGTTTCTGGCTCAGGTGATGATCTCTGCGTTTTGAGATCAAGCCCTGTGTCTGGTTCTGTGCTGGGTGTTGAGTCTGCTTAAGATTTGGGAGGGGAGCAAACTAGGCAAATACCCCATCAAAAAGGAGAATTTCAGACCAATATCCCTGATGAATATGGATGCCAAGATTCTCAACAAGGTCCTAGCTAATAGGATCCAAAAGTACATTAAAAAGATTATCTGGGGGTGCCAGGGTAGCTCAGTGGGTTAAAGCCTCTGCCTTCGGCTCAGGTCATGATCTCATGGTCCTGGATCGAGCCCCCTGTTGGGCTGCCGCTCAATGGGGAGCCTGCTTCCTCCTCTCTCTCTACCTGCCTCTCTGCCCACTTGTAATCTCTCCCTGTGCGTCAAATAAATAGAATTTAAAAAAAAAATAAATCCCACCATGACCAGGTGGGATTTATCCCTGGGATGCAGGCATGGTTCAACATTAGCAAATCAATCAATATGATAGAACAAATCAATAAGAAAAAAGAGAAGAACCACATAGTCCTCTCAATTGATGGAGAAAAAGCATTTGACAAAATACAGCATCCTTTCCTGCTTAAAACTTTTCAAAGTATAGGGATAGAGGGAACATTCCTCAATTTCATAATATCTATCTATGAAAAACCCACAGCAAATATCATTGTCAGTGGGGAAAAGCTGAGAGCCTTCCCATTGAGATCAGGAACACGACAAGAATGCCCACTCTCACCACTGTTGTTCAACATAGTACTAGGAGTCCTAGAAACAGCAATCAGACAACAAAAAGAAATAAAATGTATTCAAATTGGCAAAGAAGAAGTCAAACTCTCTCTCTTCACATATGACATGATACTTTATGTGGAAAACCCACAAAAGACTCCAGCCCAAAATAACTAGAGCTCATACAGCAATTCACTAATGTGACAGGACACAAAATCAATGCAGAGAAATCAGTTGCCTTCTTACACACTAACAATGAAACTGTAGAAAGGGAAATTAGAGAATCAATTCCATTTACAATAGCAGCAAAGACCGTAATATACCTTAAAATAAACCTAACCAAAGAGATAAAGGATCTGTACTTGAGGAACTACAGAACACTCATGAAAGAAATTGAAGAAGACACAAAAGGATGGAAAAACATTCCATGCTCATGGATTGGAAGAATAAACATTGTTAAAATGTCTATGCTGCCCAGAGCAATCCATACTTTCAATGTCATCCTGATCAAAATACAAATGGCATTTTTCAAAGTGCTGGAACAAACAATCCTAAAATTGTTATGGAACCAGAAAAGACCCAGAATCGCTAGGGAAATGTTGAAAAAGAAAAACAAAGCTGAGGGCATCATGTTGCCTGATTACAAGCTATATTACAAGGCTGTGATCACCAAGACAGCATGGTACTGGCACAAAAACAGACACATAAACCAATGGAGCAGAGTAGAGAGCCCAAATGTGGACCCTCAACTCTATGATCAAATAATCTTATATAAAGCAGGAAGAAATATCCAGTGGAAAAAAGATAGTCTCTTCAATAAATGGTGCTGGGAAATTGGACAGATATGTATAGAAGAAAAAAACTCGACCATCATCTTACACCAAATACAAAGATAAACTCAAAATGTATGACAAACAGCAATGTGAGACAGGAATCCATCAAAATCCTAGAGGAGAACATAGGCAGTAACCTCTTTGACATCGGCCACAGCAACTTCTTTCAAGTCCCGTCTCAAAAGGCAAACGAAACAAAAGCAAAAATGAACTTTTGGGACTTCATCGAGATAAAAAGCTTCTGAAGAGCAAAGGAAGCAGTCAACAAAACAAGGAGGAAAACCATGGAATAGGAGAAGATATTTGCAAATGACACTACAGACAAAGGGCTTATATCCAAGATCTATGAAGAACTTCTCAAACTCAACACCCAAAAACCAGATAATCATGTCAAAAAATGGGAAGAAGACATGAACAGACTCTTCTCCAATGAAGACATACAAATGGCCAGCAGACACGTGAAAAAATGTTCATCATTGTTAGCCATCAGGGAAATTCAAATAAAAACCCCACTGAGATTTCTTTTTTTTATTATTATTTTTTATTCTTTGCCCCAGGGGTACAGGTCTGTGAGTCATCAGGTTTACATCTTTCACAGCATTAGAGACTCCTAATCTCACAAAACAAACTGAGGGTTACTGGGGGGTGGGAGGGTAGGGATAGGGTGGATGGGTTATGGATATTGGGGAGGGTTTGTGCTATGGTGAATGCTGTGAAAGATGTAAACCCACTGAGATTTCACCTTAAACCAGTTAGAATGGCAAAGGTTAACAAGACAGGAAACAACAAATGTTGGAGAGCATGTGGGGAAAATGGAACCCTCTTTCACTGTTGGTGGGAATGCAAATTAGTGCAGCCCCTTTGTAAAATAATGTGGAGATTCCTCAAAAAATTAAAAATAGAGCTACCCGATGACCCTGAAATTGTACTACTGGATATGTACCCCAAAGATACAGATGTAGTGAAAAGAAGGGCCATATGTACCCCAATGTTCATATCAGTAATGTCCACAATCACCAAAATGTGGAAAGAGTGGAGATGCCCTTCAACAGATGAATGGATAAAGAAGATGTGGTCCATATATACAATGGAATATTACTCAGCCATCATAAAGGAAGAATACCCAACTTCTGCATCAACATGAATGGGACTGGAGAAGATTATACTGAGTGAAATAAGTCAAGCAGAGAAAATCAATTATCATATGGTTTCACTTACTTGTGGAACATAAGGAATAAGAGGAAGTATATTAGGAGAATGAAAGGAAAAGTGAATTGGGATAAATCAGAGGGGGAGATGAACCATGAGAGACTGTGGACTTTGAGAAACAAACTGAGGGTTTTAGAGGGAAGGGGGTGGGGCGATGGGTGAGCCTGGTAGTGGGTATTAAGGAGGACCCATATTGCATGGATCACTGGGTATTGTACATAAACAGTGAATTTTGGAATACTGCATCAAAAACTAATGATATATTTTATGGTGACTAACATAACACAGTTGAAAAAAAAAGATTTGGGAGGGGAGAAGAATGGGCAGAGATGTAACGGGGTGATGGACATTAAGGAGAGCACATGATGTAATGAGCACTATGTCTTATATAAGACTGTTGAATCACTGACTTCTACCTCTGAAACCAATAATACATTATGTGTTAAATTTAAATAAGAATAAGTAAATTTAAAAAAAAGATTCTCTCTCCCTCTGACTCTCCCCCCCATGTAAAAAAATATTTAAAAAATTATAAAATTAAAAAGACAGGCTAGATGAAGAATTCCTGAGAACACCATACAGAACACTGTATGTTTATATCGTAAAGGCACAGGGGAAAAATGTAAACACTCTAAAAGGACATTTGTTCTCTTAAGGTCATAATTTTTACAGTACTTATAAGCCTTTTGAGATAGATAAGGGTAGTTTTGTAATTGGCAAAAAGGACTGGTCTTTGAATTGTTTTTGGAAGCACACCTCTGGTCCTTTAAAGACTAGATTTATAAAACAAGGACAATGGCTTTTAATTTATCAAAGAATTGTGTTGCTGCCTAGATAACATCAAAAGCCTGACACATCCAACCACGTAAGAGAAAGTCTTCTTTCCTCTGGGTATATATAGCTTAGGGAGAACAGACCCAAACAAATTTTATCAGGATTTGAATATCAGCTTTTATTTTGGTCAAATGGTCAAATTTCTGATTTTATAGGTATTAAATCTTTTAAAAATATTTTGCTAGGTTTTAGCTAAGACAAATAATAAAGGTTTCTACCAACATTAAACAGCTTCATGTACCCAAGAGGCATCCTCAAAATGGTGAAAAAATTACTATTCTTATAGGATTTACAGGCACTCCCAAAGATAGCCAAAAAAATAACTAACAATATGATGTCATAGGCAGGCAGAAAGCCAAGCCATGTTCTTTGTATTTATTTAAAATTAAATACACAAGAAAAAAATAGTTATTCCCAGGAGAAAAAGGATTAATAACCAATGGGCCTGGATTAGGAAAGGATCTGATAACATGAATTTTTATTTCCCTCTCTCCACTGGGTTCAGGAAGTAATCTATTTTATTATTTTTTTATTATTTGCCCCAGGGGAAGTAATCTATTTTTAAAATTTTTTTGAGGATTTCCCTTAAATATGAGACTATACTTTTACTGTGGCCCATAGTCTTTAACATAGAAGTGGAAGATACCTGAGGAAGATCACCTGTAACACCAGGCAGTTTTATTTTACTGTCTTTTCACTGTGGAAAGGCAATTTAGACATAAAATCAGTAGACTGTGAGTCCTCGGATAAAGAAAGATAAAGCGAGTAGTAGGAGTCACATCACTCTTTCAGTCTTCTGTCTTAGACACCTCTTGTATTTTTAATTAGCCTTGTAACAAACCTCTCACTGAGAATATTTTGAAAACGAAGCTTTTTGGAAGCTTCTGCATGCCAATTAAAATAGGCATCCCATTCTGTTTAGTTAATTTGGGAACTCTTACTTTCAAGTACTTTTATTAAATGAAAAATATTGTCTAATTGGAGAATTCCTCATAATGACCACTGCAATTTTAGGTTATTTAAAAATTATCCAGATATTCGAGTACTATTTTTCTTAGACATAATATAAGCATGTGGTCCAGAAGGTAGTCTGCTTGACTCTTTAGAATTTAAGTATCTTATTGGTTAAAACTTTAGGTTTCTGGGAGTCAAACTAGTACCTAAAAGGGATGTGTGGAAAGGTTGGGAATTGTGCATGTTTTACAGTGTACCTCATTGCACAGGAGTCTTCTTAAGTTTTGTGGGTGACCTAGTATCAACCTGTTCTGTGATCAACTTATCCTATTATCAGAGTCTTCTTTAGGTGGTGAGTCCTCTAACAGCCTTTAAATAATTGACCCACACTCATCTGAGATCCCCAATACCAATAACATTTATTTACACAAAACAAGACAAACATTTAACTTAATATATTAGCAGTACTGTATCCTGGCCATAAGACCATGTGTGTTCTACCACTAATTGCCATGAAAACTACTGGGGCTTTCTAACTGAGAACTGCGGTTTGAATGGTTAGGGTCTTGGCTCTAAGCAGATCTCTCTGCCAGCTCAATTGGGCTCCAGGCAAAACTTCCAACTTAACTGGGCTCCAGGCAGAACAACCAACCATCTCAGTCAGGCTCTGACAAAATGCCAGCTCAGCAGAACTTTGGGCAAACATACCAGTATAACCGGGCTCTGGATGTAACAATCTGCCAACTCAAGCTCACCTGCCCTATAAACAAAAGCCAATTAGATTGAGAGCTCAATCTTATCATCCCTCTTTTCCAACAACAACAGTATAAAACTGGAAGTCAATCACAAGAAAAAAATCAGGAAAGAACACAAATGCATGGAGGCCAAGCAGTATGCTACTACTAAACAGTAAATGGGCCAACCAAGAAATCAAAAAGAAATTTAAAAATACGTGTAGACAAATTAAAATGAAAACCAAAAAACCAAAAAACCAAACAAAACAATAAAAATAATAGTCCAAAATCATTGGGATACAGCAAAAGCTATTCGAAGAGGAAAGTTTATAGCAATACAGGCCTACCTCAAGAAATGAGAAAAATCTCAAACAATCTATCATTACATGTAAAGGACCTAGAAAAAGAACAAAGCCCAAAGTCAGCAGAAGGAAGGAAATAATAAAGATTAGACAAAAATGAATAAAATCAGGAGCTGTTTTATTTTAAAAGATCAATATACGTATACCTAGGAAAGAAAGAAAGAAAGAGAGAAAGAAAGAAAGAAAGAGAAAATGCAAATAAAATCAGAAGTGAAGGAGAAGAAAAACTGATGCCAAAATCAAAACAAAAATACAAAAGTTTAGAAGAGAATATTATGAAAAGTATATGCCAACAAATTGGACAACTTGGAAAAGATGGACAAATCCCTAGAAACATAACCTTCCAAAGCTGAAGCAGGAAGAAATAGAAAATTTGAATTGTTCAATTACCTGCAATGAAATGAATCAGTAATCAAAAAACTCCCAACAAGTAAAAGTCCAGGATCAGATGGCTTCACAGGTGATTTCTACATATGTCTGAAGAAGAGTTAATACAAATCCTCCTCAAATAATTCCAAAAAATAGAAGAGGAAGAAAAGCTTCCAAATTTGTTCTATGAGGCCAGCATTACCCTAATACCAAAACCAAACAAAAATACTTCAAAAAAAAAGAACTATGAGACAATATTTGTGATAAACATAGATCGAAAATACTCAACAAAATACTAACAAAACTATTTGACATTAAAAAATTTTAAATTCACTACATTCAAGTTGGATTTATTCCAGGAATGCAAGGGTAGTTCAATGATTACAAACCAATCAACATGATACATCACATATGAGAAAGGATAAAAACAATATGACTTTCTCAATAAATACAAAAATTCTTTGACAAAGTAAAATCAGCATTAAAGATAAAATATCTCAACAAATTAAGCTAGAGGGAACATACCTCAACATAATAAGGGCCATATTAAAACAAAACAAAACACAGCTAACATACTAAAGAGTGAAAACAGACCTTGTTCTCTAAATTAGGAACAAGACAAGGATGTCCACTCTCACCACTTTTATTCAACATAGTACTGGAAGTCATAGCTGTAGCAATCAGAAAAGAAAGAGAAATAAGAGCCATTCAAATTGATAAGGAAGAAGTAAAACTGTCACTATTTGCAGAAGACATAATACTACAGATATAAAAAAAAAAATCCAGGGGCACCTGGGTGGCTCAGTCGTTAAGCATCTGCCTTCAGCTCAGGCCATGATCCCAGGCTCCTAGGATTGAGCCCCCATTGGGCTCCCTGCTCAGTTGGAGGACTGTTTTTCCCTCTCCCACTCCCCCTGCTTGTGTTCCTTCTCTTGCTGTCTCTCTCTCTGTCAAATAAATAAATAAAATCTTTTTTAAAAATCCAAATATTCTGCTGAGAAACTACTAGAACTCACAAATGAATTCAGCAAAGTCATAGGATATCAAATTAATATGCAGAAATTGGTTGCATTTCTATACACTTAAAAAAAGTAACAAAAGGGCGCCTCGGTGGCTCAGTGGGTTAAAGCCTCTGCTTTCGGCTCAGGTCATGATCTCAGGGTCCTGGGATCAAGGCCCGCATTGGGCTCTCTGCTCAGCAGGGAGCCTGCTTCCTCCTCTACCTGTCTCTCTGCCTGCCTCTCTGCCTACTTGTAATCTCTCTCTCTGTGTCAAATAAATAAATAAAATCTTTAAAAAAAAGTAACAAAAAAATTAAGAAAGCAACCTCAGTTAGAATTGCACCAAAAATATTAAAGTACCGAGGAATAAATTTAACAATGGTGGTGAAAAATCTGTGCTCTGAAAACTTTAAAACACTGATACAAGAAATTGAAGATGACACAAATAAATGGAAAGATATCCCATGTTCATGAATTAAGAAAACTAATACTAGTAAAATGTCCATACTACTTAAGGAAATCTACACATTTAATGCAATCCCTGTGAAAATACCAATAGCATTTTCCACAAAATTAGAACAAATAATCCTAAAATTTGTATGGAATCACAAAAGATGCCAAATAGCCAAAGCAATCTTGAGAAAGAAGAACAAATCTGTAGGTATCACAATCTCAGATTTCAAAATATACTACAAAGCAGTAGTCATCAAAATAGTATGGTACTGGCACAAAAGTAGATACATAGATCAATAGAACAACATAGATGGCCCAGAAATAAACTCACACTTATATGGTCAATTAATCTATGACAAAGGAAGCAAGAATACACAGTGGAAAAAAAAGACAGTCTCTTCAACCAGTGGTGCTGGGAAAACTGGACAGATACATGCAAATGAATGAAACCAGATCAGTTTCTTATACCATACACAAAAATAAGCTCAAAATGGATTAGAGACCTAAATGTGAGACCTGAAACCATAAAATTCCCAAAAGAAAACATAGGCAGTAATTTATTTGACATAAGCCTTAGAAATATTTTCTAGATACGTTTCCTTGGACAAGGGAAAGCGGAGCAAAAATAAACCATTAGGACTTCACTAAAATAAAACTCTTTTGCACAGTGAAATAAACAAGTAACAAAATGGAAAGGCAACCTAGTAAATGAGAGAAAATATTTGCAAATGATATATCCAACAAGGAGTTAATATAAACAAGGTATATAGAATGTATACAACTTAACAGCAGAAAACAAGTCATCTGATTTTAAAAATGGGCAGAAAACTTGAATTGATATTTTTCCAAAGAAGACATACAAATGGTCAACAGACATATGAAGATGCTCAACATCACTAATCATCAGGGAAATATAAATCAAAGCCGCAGTGAGATATCACCTCATATCTGTCAGAATGTTTAGAATCAGAAAGACAAGAAATAACAAGTGTTGGCAAGTATGTGGAGAAACAGGAACCCTGGCACACTGTTGGTGGGAATGCAAACTGATGGAGGCACTGAGGATAAGAGCATAGTGTCCTCAAAATATTAAAAATACAACTACCATATGATCCAGTAATTCTACTATTGGGTATTTACCTAAAGAAAATTTGAAAAGGTATATGTAGGAAACAAACCGAAGGTTTCCAGGGGGGATGTGGGTGGGGGATGGTGTAACTGGGTGACGGGCATTAAGGACAATGGGTTATGTGATGAGCACTGGGTCTTATATGCAACTGATGAATTATTGGACACTACATCTTAAACTAATGATCTACTATATGTTGGCTAATTGAATCTAAATTTAAAAAAGAAAGAAAAAATGAAAAGATATATGTTTATTGCATCATTATTTACAACAGTCAAGATATGAAAGAAATTCAAGTATCCATCCATAGATGAATGGATTAAAAAAAAAGTAGTGTATATATACAATGGACTATTACCCAGCCATAAAAAAAGAATGAGATCTTGCCATTTACCAAAACATGGATGGACATAGATTGTATATAAGTGAAGTAAGTGAGATAAAGAAAGACAAATATTATATTATTTTAATCGTATGTGGAACTTAAGAACCAAATAAACGAATAAACAAGGGGAAAAGGGACAAAAAAAACCACAAACAAAACCAGACTCTTAAATATAGAAAACAAACTGGTGGTCGCTATAGGAAAGATGGGTGGGAGGATGGGTGAAATTGATAAAAGGGATTAAGATTCCACTTGGGATGAGCACTGTGTAATGTATAGAATTGTTGAATCATTATATTGTACACTTAAGACTAATATAATAATGTACACACTTCAATTATTAAAAAAAAACCTCCTCTCTGAGAGTTACTGGATCTCAGGAACATGACGGAGAGGGAGCACAAAGATGGCTTCCACTGGCTGGAACAAGGAAGAGGAAAAGTATAAAGATGGTGCTCACTGGGAAAGAAATAGAATAGATTTTATTGTTTTAAAGAAAGATGATGCTTTCCAGCTGGAGCAAGGAAAGGAAGAATACAAATATGGCGCCCAGCAGTCATCATCCTGGAGAGAATACTAGCGGGTTCTTAAAATGGTGTCAAATGCATACCCTTTAGAGTCATGCTCAAAAGTAAGCAAATGAGCCTCTCCCACACAAAGTCCAGGAGTCCCTTGATCAGCCACAGCTGCGCTGGGCCCTGGAGTGGATATGAGAGTACAAGCGTTTTAATAGCCATTTTTCAGATCACTATAGTCTTGTGGATATCATACGTAAGAGTCCCACTTGTTTTGTTTTAAGATTTGTATTTATTTACTTGAGAGAAAGAGAATGAGAGAGCATGAGAGGGGAGAAGGTCAGAGGGAGAAGCAGACTCCCCGTGGAGCTAGGAGCCCGACGCAGGACCCAATCCCAGGACTCCGGGATCATAACATGAGCTGAAGGCAGTCACCCAAACAACTGAGCCACACAGGCACCCGAGGCCCACTTGTTTTTAAAGCTGGATGTTTTGGGTACTCATCTCTCAGGTGCAGGTCTTCCAAGTTATTGGTGTCCAATGTATGAATCAAACTCTTGAATCCTTGGGAGAGGAGTTCTAGGTTTTTGAGTTCATTCTGATTGTGGATCACGGTGCTGGGGGGATGTTTTATGACAAAATTGTGTCCCAGTGTCTCTTAAGTGTTTCGTTGTGGGCCTTTTCTCATATGCCCAGTACGTGGGGGTCACTCAGCCACTTTTTAAGGTGTTTTTCAGAGGAAGCCATTCTATCTGTAGATTTGGTATGTTCATGAGAGGAGGTGAGTTCAGAATCCCCCTTATCATCTTGAACTGGAAGAGCATTTCTTTTAATTTATCTTGCTTTGTATACATTTTCCTTCCAATAACTGTAGATACATTTCTCTCATGAGGTTTGGAAAATTCTTATTCATTTTCTTTTCAAGTATTATCTTTCTTCTATTTTCTTTTTTCTATTCTGAGATATATACTAAAGCTTCTAATTCATAATCGATAACTATAAACTCCCCCTTCACATTTTTACTTTTCTTTCTCTATTGCATTATGTATAATTTCATTAGATGGATCTTCTAGTTTGCTAATATTTTAACTTTATCTTCTCTGTTGTTCAGCACATACATTGTTTTCTTTGACAATTATTTTTTTCAATGTTATAAGTCCCATCTAGTTGTTTTTCAAAGTATCTATGTATGTATGTCTGTATCTCTACATTTGGTATCAGCTTATATATATATAGATATATATAAATATAATATATAGATATTTATATATTAGGTATATAGATTATATTATATAATATATAGATTATATTATAATATATAAATATTTTTGTATAATTTTAAAATATATATGTATAATTTTGTTGCTTACTAATTTTTGGATTTTATCTTGCATTTCATCAAACAGTTTATACATAGGCATTTTGTAATCTATATCTGACTATTCTAATAACTGAAGGATGTCTTTGGGAGTTTGAATCTGTTGTTTGCTTTTTTTCTGTTGACATTCACTCATAATGCTTTTGTTCTTATGTGTTTTTGACCTGTTGTATAAAATATGACCTCATATTTTACTGGTCTTCATCTGTGGATCTCCATGGAGTTTAAATTAAAGGTACCATCCCTCAGAGAATATTTGCTTTTGTCTTTGTGTGTGCCAGGGTATAATACTAACCTGGAACAACTTTAGCTCCTTTTTAGATAGGGGTTTTGGCTTAATGCCCACAGCCTCAAATCCAGCTCCCTGCTTGATGCTGATCCAAAGTTAATCTTCTGATCCATTTTAGTGATGACATCTGCCCTCATATCTAAGCTATTTTCCTGCTTTTCTATTGCTATATGCTCAGTTTCAAGTTACCTTCATTCTAGCTAGCAGGGAGTGTGCCTCAAATTTATCTCTTATTTTCTAAGTCCAGCGGTACATTAAATATCTGTTCTATTCAGGATCTATTCAGTGGATGCATTGTAAAAAATCCTCTCAATGTATGTAGTACACTACGCTATTGGAAATTCTCTTTCCACTCTTTTTTTAACTCACTGGAATCTGGCTCTTGGCATTAACCTTTTATCTTAAATTGCCACCACCAACATTATCTAAAGCTTCTTTTTTTTTTTTTTTAAAGATTTTATTTATTTATTTATTTCACAGAGGGAGAGAGATCACAAGGAGGCAGAGAGGCAGGCAGAGAGAGAGGGGGAAGCAGGCTCCCCGCTGAGCAGGGAGCCCGATGCGGGCCTCGATCCCAGGACCCTGAGATCATGACCTGAGCCGAAAGCAGAGGCTTTAACCCACTGAGCCACCGAGGCGCCCTTATCTAAAGCTTCTATCTGAAATTGCCACCACCAACATTATCTAAAAGCTTCATAGAACTAAATCTAATATGTTTCTGTCCTTGTCAGCACTTTACCTTCTATCCACCCTTGACTCTCTGTTTCCTTTTTATTTTTTTCTACATTACCCATTCCTTAAATGTTGATGTTCTTTGGGGGTTTAATCTTGATCTTTTCCTTTTTAAACCCACATAATGATCAATTCTAATCCATCCTTGTAATTTCAGCTATCACCTATATACTGATGACCCCCAACACTGTGTCTCCATCACAGACAAAACCTATTTAGTCAACTACCTGATCTACTTTTGTGTAGCTCTCTATTGTGTAGTTACCATTAAAAACTGAACTTATTATCCTGCTTTCATGTTCCCAGCTATTTTTCTCTTGTATTCTCTATCCAAGCTTCACAAGTCAGAAACCAGGCCACCATTCATAATGCCTCTCTCTCTCAAAGCTTCCACATTCCATAAGTCACGAAGTCTGACTCTTTCTATATCTCAGAATCTATTTTTTCTCTAGCTTCAATGACACTGCCTTTATACAAACAAGTAACTTTCATCTCTTGCTTAGTATTGTTATAGACTCCTAACTAATTTCTCTGCTTGTCCTCTTTAATCCTTGCTTCTGTACTGTAATGAGTAATCTTTCTAAAAACTTATCATGTTGTTATTTTGGTTAAGCAGTGACTAGCCACTGATCATATCAAGTTCAAAATCTTCCCCAGTCCTTCAGTGTATGGCCTCTTCCTATTGTCCAGTCTCATCTTTCTGTCATATTACCTTCTCTTTCCCTGGCTGCCACAATTCTTGAGAAATAATGAATTACTTGCACTTTGTAAAATGTGATCTCTTGACAGAAATGTCTTTGTCCTCACTTTACCTCTCCATATATAGTTCCTTTACTTGCTGTCTCCCATTGCTTAGGTAAGGTGCTCCTATAACATTCTGTATTTACTCTTTGTAGTGTATATACTATTGCTCTGTACCTAAATTCTGTCTTTTTTAAAAGATTTTATTTATTTGAGAGAGAGAGAAAAAATGAGAGAGAGCATGAGGGGGGAGATGGTCAGAGGGAGAAGCAGACTCCCTGCTGAGCAGGTAGCCCGATGTGGGGCAGTTGCTTAACCAACTGAGTTAGCCAGGCACCCCATGTTCTGTCTTTTTCATTACAGTGTTATTGCCTTGAGGATGTCTTATTTACCACAGCACCTAAACATACTAGGCATTTAACAAATATTTGCAGGAAGAAAGCAGAATAAGGCTAACCTGCAGACTTAGCTTTATTTGTCACATACAAAAGCAAATTATACTGAGAAAGGGGAAGAAAAAGGAATTTGGAAGCATTTCAGAGCCCTCTGGCCAATTATCAATCTTACTTCCAACCTGAATGCATCTATGAGTGTGGTATATTAATCTCACTCCATTGTTACTCTCCAACTACCTACAGAGAGTTCAATTACCATCATGCTGTGTTGCCAAGAATACTGAAGATATGGTGCTATAGACCTTATCCAGCTTTTATCATTACTGGAAAGTAGAAGCATTATGACAGCAGTTTCTTTAAGGGGTTCTGGTCTTTCAGTTTTTGCTTTAAATTGTTTCTTCTGATTATAAAAAGGAAAGGGGTTATTAGATTAGACTTGCTTAAATATGAACATTCTTAGATCTAAAAATTAACCTAACAAATGTTCTAATAATGAATTTTATTACAAAAGCAAGGTGAGAATTTATATCATGAGAAAAGGAATATGTGAGAAGAGGGATTTACCCTTCTGTTTTCTGCATTTCAATCTTTCTACTGCTGCTATCTAGTGTTCCACCTGTACTGTACATTTTGCTTTTTAGCATTCACTGCTAACACTTTATATGCCTCAATGCCACTGTAGGAAGGGATCTGGATATTCTGTCTTCCCTTTCCAATGTTGTTTATTCATTTCACCACATATGGAATCAAGTAGAACATAATCATAAGACTGTAGCTCCCATTTGTGATAATCTTTGTGATTTATGAAGTTTTTCACAAAACTCTTAAACATTTTCCCACTTCTTTTTCAACTTTTTCAACACTGATGAAAAAAAGTTTCATCAAGGCTACTCCTAATAGCATTTTAATGATCCAGAGAGTACAAATTCTCGAAGACAAATAATCATAGAATGTCAGAACTGGCAAGGCAATTACAACACAGCTACCCAAGGGGTTTTCAAACCATATTATCCTCTGTTTTAGGATTCCAGGTAAGTGACTTGGAGATAGGAGTAGGAGTAATAGAACTTCCTCCTCTCACCCCTGCAAAATGTACTTAACTCCTTTATATATCACTTCTTTTTAAAAATATTTTATATATTTATTTGACAGAGAGAGAGATCACAATTAGGCAGAGAGGCAGGCAGAGAGAGAGAGGGAAGCAGGTTCTCCATTGAGCAGAGAGCCCGATGCGGGGCTTGATCCTAGGACCCTGGGATCATGACCTGAGCCAAAGGCAGAGGCTTAACCCACTGAGCTACCCAGGCACCCCATATATATCACTTCTTTGTTGTTTGTATATGTTTTATTTATTTGGGTTCTATGCAATATATTTTTTCTGTGTTAGATTTTTGTCCACAGCAAAGATTCTACTCCTTAAAAGTATGAGTTGAATATCCACTTTACAGATGAGAAAACTGAAGCTCAGAGAGGTTCAGTCATGAGCTAAGGATCACACATCTAGTAAGTAGCAGAACAAAGTCTTCCTGATTCCAAGGCCCAAAATGGATTCTCAGGCTATGGAGTTGCTTATAATGAAAAGGGCTAAATCCAAATACTTCAAACAAATGAATTGTCAGGCAAGAAAACAGAGGGCTTTTAAAACTTTGTGGTAAAACATAAACAACATAAAATTTTCCATTTTAGGTGAAAAATTTAGTGTCATTAAGTGCAGTTGGAAAATGTATCCACATTGTATCCACCACTATTTCCAGGAATTATTCATTATATAGCATGATTTCATTTTTTTTGGCTAATATTCCACTTCTGTATCCATTCATCAGTTGATGGATATTTGGGTTATTTCAGTAATTTGGCTACTGTAGATAATGCTGCTATAAAAATAGGGGTGTATGCATTCCTTTGAATTATTGTCCTTATATTCTTCCAGTAAATACCCCATAGTGCAATCCTGTATTGTAGAGTAGTTCTATTCTTAACATTTTGAGGAACCTCCATGATGTTTTCAACAGTGACTGTACCAGTTACCGTTCCAACCAATGGTGAATGAGTGTTCCTTTTTTTACACATACCAACACCCGTTGTTTCTTGTGCTATTGATTTTAACCATTCTGACAGGTATGAGGTGATAGCTCATTGTAGTTTTGAATTACAGTCCCAGGCTGTTGAGCTGTAAAACTTCTTTATATATTTTGGATACTAACCCTTTATCAGAGGGTTAGTATCAGATTTGCAAATATCTTCTCCCATTTCATAGGTTGTCTTTTAGTTTCGTTGATTGTTTCCTATCCTGTCCAAAAGCTTTTTATTCTGAGGAAGTCCCAATAGTTTATTTTTGCTTTTCTTTCCCTTGCTTTGGAGACATATATAGTAAGAAATTCCTATGACCAGTGTCAAAGACATTATTGATGTGTTCTCTTGGGATTATTATGGTTTCACATCTCACATTTAGGTCTTTAATACATTTTAATTTATTTTAGTGCATGCTGTAGGAAAGTGGTCCAGTTTCATTATTTTGCATGTTGCTGTCTAGTTTTCCCAGAAGACTGTCTTCTTTCCATTGGATATTCTTTCTTCCTTTGTCAAATGTTAATTGATCATATAGTTGCGGGTTCGTTTCTGGGTTTTCTATTGTGTTCTGTTGATCTAAGTGTCTGTTTTTGTGCCAATACCATCTTGTCCTGAGAACTACAGCTTTGTAATATAACTTGAAATCCAGAATTGTGATTCTCCAACTTTGCTTTTCTTTTTCGACATTGCTTTGGCTATTTGGGGGCCTTTCGTTCTTCTATACAAATTTTAGATTATTTGTTTTAGTTCTGTGAAAAATGCTGTTGATATTTTAATAGGTATTGCATTAAATCTGCAGATTACTTTGGGTAATATACACATTTTAACAATAATTTGTCTTCCATTGCACGAGCATAGAATATTTTGCCATTTCTTTTTGTCATCTTCAATTTCTTTTTTTCAGTGTTTTATAGTTTTCGGAGTACAGGTCTTTCACCTCTCTGGTTAGGTTTATTACCAAGTATCTTATAGTTTTGATTCAATTGTAAATGGAATTGATTCCTTGATTTCTCATTTTGCTGCTTCATTATTGGTGCATAGGAATGTAACAGATTTCTATACATTGATTTTGTATCCTGTGACTTTACTGAATTTGTGTACCAGTTCTAGCAATTTTTTGGTTGTGCCTTTTGGGTTTTTTTATAGAGAGTATCATGTCATCTGCAAATAATGGAAATTTCACTTCTTCCTTGCTGATTTACATGCCTTTTATTTCTTTTTGTTTTGTTTTCTATGGGTAGGACTTCCAGTACTATGTTAAATAACAGTGGTGAAGGTAGACATCTCTGTCTTGTTCCTGACCATAGAGGAAAAGCTCTCTGTTTTTCCCCATTGAGGATGATATTAGCTGTATGACTTTTTGTATGTGGCCTTTATGATGTTGAGGTATGTTCCTTCTAACCCTACTTTGTTGAGCATTTTTATCATGAATGGATGGTGCACTTTGTCAAATGCTTTTTCTACATCTATTGAAAGAATCACATTATCAGGATCATATGATTATTATCCTTTCTTTTATTAATGTGGTGTTATCACTTTGATTGATTTGTGAATATTGTACCACACTTGCAGCCCAGGAATAAATCTCACTTGATGTTGAACAATTCCTTTAATGTACAATTAGATTTAATTTGCTAGTATTTTTTTAGATTTTATTTATTTATTTGACACAGAGAGAGAGAGAGAGAGAGAGAGAGAGAGAGAGAGAGAGAGAGATTACAGGTAGGCAGACAGGCAGGCAGAGAGAGAGAGGAGGAAGCAGGCTCCCTGCTGAGCAGGGAGCCCGATGCGGGCCTCGATCCCAGGACCCTGAGATCATGACCTGAGCCGAAGGCAGAGGCTTTAACCCACTGAGCCACACAGGTGCCCTAATTTGCTAGTATTTTATTGAGACTTTCCACCTCCATGTTCATCAAGAATGTTGGCCTATAATTCTCTTTTTCACTGTGGTCTTTGGTTTTGGCATCAGGGTATTGCTGGCCTTGTAGAATAAATTTGGAAGTTTTTCTTACATTTCTATTTTGTGGAATAGTTTGAGATGAATAGGTATTAACTTTACTTTAAATCTTTGGTAGAATTCATCTGTGAAACCACCTGGCCTTGGAGATTTATTTATTGGGGGATTTTTGATTAGAAACTCAATTTTTTGTTTGTTTTTGTTTTTGTTTTTTCCTGCTTTTTGGTCCGTTCAAGTTTTGTATTTTTTAGTGTTTCAGTTTTGGTAATTTATATGTTTCTAGGAATGTGTCCATTTCCTCCAGGTTGTCCACTTTGTTGGCATATGCTTTTTCATAGTATTCTCTTTTAATTGTGTTTCTATGGTGTTGATTGTTATTTCTCCCCTCTCATTTGTGATTTTATTTATTTGGGTCCTTTCTCTTTTCTTTTTCATAGGTCTGGCTAGGGGGTTTATCAACTTTATTAATTTTTCAAAGAACCAATTCCTGGTTTCATTGATCTGTTTTGCTGGTGTTCTTTTGTTTCTATATCATTTATTTTTTCTCTAATCTTTTTTATTTCTGTTATTCTGCTAGCTATAGCTTTTATTTGTTGTTCTTTTTCTCGCTCCTTTAGGTTTAAAGTTAGGTTGTTTGAGATTTTTCTTGCTTCTTGAGTTAGGCCTCTAGTGCTATATACCTAACTCTTATGACCACATTTGCTGCATCCCAAAGGTTTTGAGTCATTACATGTTCATTTTCATTTGCTTCCATGTATGTTTTAATTTATTTGATTTCCTGGTCTACCCATTCATTGTTTAGTAGCATATTGTTTAACCTCCATGTATCTGTGGTCTTTCCAATTTTTTTCTTGTGGTTGACTTCATGTCTCAACGTTGTGGTTGGACAAGATGTGTGTCATGATCTCAATCTTTATTTTTAAAGATTTTATTTATTTATTTGACAGAAAGAGAGAGATCACAAGTAGGCAGAGAGGCAGGCAGAGAGAGAGGGGGAAGCAGGCTCCCTACCGAGCAGAGAGCCCGATGTGGGCCTCGATCCCAGGACCCTGAGATCATGACCTGAGCTGAAGTCAGAGGCTTTAACCCACTGAGCCACCCAGGTGCCCTATGATCTCAATCTTTTTGGTACTTGTTGAGGGCTGATTTGTGACCCAGTATGTGACCTTTTCTGAAGAATGTCTTATGTTCACTTGAAAACAATGTGTATTCTGCTGCTTTAGGATGAAATGTTCTGAATATATCCATGAAGTCCATCTGGTCCAGTGTGTCACTGAAAGCCATTGTTTCTTTATTGATTATCTGCTTAGATGATCTGTCCATTGATGTAAGTGGGGTGTGAAATTCCCTAATTGTTGTTGTATTATTATCGATTAGTTCCTTTATGGTCATTATTGATAGTTTTGTGTATTTGTGTGCTACTATGTTGAGTGCATAAATATTTACAATTGTTGTATCTTCTTGTTGGATAGTCCCCTTTTTTATGATTATAGGGCCCTTCTTTGAGTCTTGTTATAGTCTTTTTTTTAAAGTCTATTTTGTCTTATTTAAAAATTGCTAGTCTGTCTTTTTTTTGACATCCATTTGCATGATAGATGACTGGTCAGTCTCCGTCCTCTGTCCATCTGCATGTGCATTTAGACTCAAAATGGGTCTCTTGTAGGCAACATTTAGATGGTACTTTTGTTTTTAAATCCATTCTGTCACCTTATGTCCTTTGATTGGAGTGTTTAGCCCATTTACTTTCTAATTAATTATCAATATATATGCATTTATTGCCATTTTATTACTTGTTTTGTGGTTGTTTCTGAAGATTTTATCTGATTATTTTTTAAATATTTTATATAATTATTTCACAGAGAGAGAGAGAGAGAGCATGAGCATAAGCAGGGGGAGCAGTAGAGGGAGAAGCAGACTCCCTGCTGAGCAGGGAGTCCGATGTGGGACTCGATCCCAGGACCCTGGGATCATGACCTGATCTGAAGGCAGATGCTTAACTACCTGAGCCACCCAGGCTCCTCTCTCTGATTATTTTTAATATTTATTTACTTTAGAGAGAGAGAGAGGGAACATAAGCAGGAGGGACAAAGGAAGAGGGGGAGAGAATCTCAAGCAGACTCTACACTGAGCTCTGAGCCCAATATGGGGCTCAGTTCCACAATCCTGAGATCATGGCCTGAGCCAAAACCAGGAGTGGGGTGTTTAACCAGCTGAGCTACCCAGACGCCCCCTCTCTGATCTTTTCTCCTATTTCTCTCTTTCATGTTTTGGCTATTTTCTTTAGGGAAATACTTGGATTTCTTTCTCCATATTCTTTTCATATTTATTATTGGATTTTTTTGATATATGATTATCACTAGATTTAAGTATAACAACTTCTCTATATAGCATTCTATATGAAGTTGATGTTCATTATATTAGCACCTATTTTTTTTAATATTTTCCTTCCCATGTTTTAGATATGTTATTATATTTTATGTCATTTTGGTGAGTTCCTTGACTGAATTTTTACAGAAATATTATTTTTTATTGATTTTTTGTTACCCGTGTCTTCTGTCACTGTTCTGTTCTTTCCACTCAGAGAGTCACCCTTAATCTATCCTTCTATTCTGAATGATAGCCTTGCTGAGTAGAGGATTCTTGGCTGCAGATTTTTGCTATTTAGTATTTTGAAGATATCATGCCACTTCCTTCTGGCTTGCAGGGTTTTTTATTTTTTCTTGAAGATTGTATTTATTTGTTTGTCAAGAGAGAGCACAAACAGGGGGAGTGGCAGGCAGAGGGAGAAGCAGGCTCCCTACTGAGCAAAGAGCCTAATGTGGGACTTGATCCCAGGACCCTGGGATCATGACCACCATGACCGGGGACAAAGGCAGGCGCTTAACCAATTGAGCCACGCAAGCAACTCTGGCTTGCAGTTTCTATTCAGAATCTCCTGCTAGCCTTATGTATTTTCTTTTATAATTTAATGATTTCTTTTGTCTTGCTGTTTTTAATTATTTTTCTTTATCACTATATTTTGCACATTTAACTACAGTATCATGGTGTGGATCTGCTTTTGTTGATTTTGTTGGGGGTTCTTGGTGCCTCCTGAATCTGGATATCTGGATATCTGTTTCCAGATTAGGGAAGTTTTCTGCTATTTTTTTTTCAAATAATTTTTCTACCCCCTTTTCTCTCTTCTTCTTCTGAGACTTTTATAATACTAATATTAATACATTTGATAGAGTCAGTAAGTTCCTTAAGTCTATTCTCATTTCACACAATTATTTTTCTACCTTTTTTTCTGTCTTAATACTTTACAAGTCTCTGTCTTCTAGGTTACTAATTTGTTCCTCTTCTTCTTCAGTTGTTCTCTTCATTCCATGAAGAATGTTTCTCATTTCATTTATTGTGCCCTTTCTCTCTACTATTCTTCTATATTCTTCCTTATCTCTTTGTTAAGGTTCTCATTCATGTCTTCCACTTTTTTCTCAAGTCCAATGAGTATCCTTATGATCATTGCTTTAAATTCTCTATCACACATACTTATATCTGTTTGGCTTAGGTTTCTAGCTGTGGCCTTGTTCTGTTCTTTCATTTGGGATAAATTCCTCTGCCTTCTCATTTTTTTCTACATTTCTGTGCCTGCTTCTCTGTGTTAGAATTGTGAGCTATATCTCCTTGTCTTGAAGGTAAACGCCTTTAAGATACATCCTGGAGTGCCATGGAGTGCAGTGTCCCCTCTTCACCAGAACCTGACACTTCATGAGAGTATTCTTTGTGGGCTGTTTACACCCTGCTCTTGTGTCTGAGTCACTTTTCCTCTCAGTGTAGTCACACACACTGACTTTCTGCCTGTTGTGGGCTGGGCTTGCTCTTTGTGGTATTAATGGAACCCAATAAGGCCAGCTCTGAGGAGATGTGCCCACCATGAGACTTGGAAGCAGGGCGGCAGTGTTAGTAAAATTTGCACTGGGCTACTAGTCCAATGCCAGATCCCTTGAAGCAATGCTTTGACTTGGAGCTCTGCACTAGTGTGGCGTAAGTTACAGTACTGGGCAGGGTACATGAGGATGACTTGGTGTGGCTGGGTGTGGTGCACAGATGTGTGTGGTGCATGCTGGAAGACCTGCATCCAGTAGATGGGCAGGGTTTATTCATGGCTTTAACAAAATTTGCCCTGAGCCCAGGCTAGAAGGCTTGGAGTGGGCAATTCCTCAGGAGAACTTATGAGCATGGTGAACTGCTAGGAGGTTAGGTAGCAAGTGTCTGTGCAGTTCTGCCTCCTGCTTGTGTCTCTGTTTATGCTGGGGGAAGAGAAGGAAAATGGCACCTGTCATCTCCCTCACTTTTAGAGAAGTCCCTCAACAGGCCCCCAGCATTGTATAAACTATTATTTTTATGCTGCTTCTCCACACAGGCTTCTGGCTCTCACTGCCCTCCCAGCTTGCCCAGTGCTGAGTCAGAGGACTTTTAAAGCTTCAGGTTCCAATTCCCTGGTTTTACAAACTCATGGAATTCAGCCCCTCTTTTTAAAAGCCAAACATTATGGGGATTAGTTTTCCCCATCTAAGCTCCTTGGTATGAAGGCCTGTTTCTCTGCTCTCTCTTCACATGTTATCTCCCTCCTACCTGCAGGCAGCCTCCTTCTGCCTTTCTGATCTTCCTAATTTTTTCAGATGCAGCTTCTTTATATTTAGTTGTGGAGTTTGTTCTTCCAGTCTTTGGATCACTCTCATTTATTGACTTGGATGTGGATGATATCTAGTTGAAAACATGTATGTGTGTGTATATATATATATTTTTTTTTCAATGAATTGAAGTTATTGTTGACAGTTAATGCTAAGACTTAGAAGTTTTGTGTTGTCTATAAGAGCACATTTCTTTAGAATCTCTTCCTTTTTGTCTACCTTCCTTAACTTATTTTGATATGGCCCTAATCTAATAGAAATTCTGACATTCGTTTAGGCATGTTTGTCTTAAAAAGTTAAAAGAAGGGGCACCTGGGTGGCTCAGTTTGTTAAGCATCTGCCTTCCGCTCAGGTCATGATCCCAGGGTCCTGGAATCAAATCCTACAACAGGTGGGAATTACTCCTGATAAATTACATGTCCTCTTCTCAGTGTTAAGTCCTTGAGTTTCCTAAAGTACAATGTTTAACATCTGTATTTTTCTTAATCAATTAATAAATTTGCTGAATGATGAACTTATAGTAACATGTCACAATATCTCTTTTACCTGAAGTGACTTTGTGGTACAGATAAAATGTCCTGTTTATTTTTACCTCCAATACAAATGTGAAAAAAAACAATGGATGCATAAAATAACATCAAGGTGACTAGGATTGTACCATTATTATTGCTAATATCAGTGAATGTGACAAAAATAAATGTCCTGGAAGGAATATCCTTAGATGTACTGGTTTCTAAGAGATAATGCTACTAACCTATTGGCAGGTTCAAGAATTCAACCAAATATTTATCTGCAAGCCTATGATATGAAGGACCCTGAAATAATGACCTTAGCTGAAGGCAGAGGTTTTAACCCACTGAACCACTCAGGCGCCCAGGCAACAGATATCTGTACATTGAGTTTGTATCCTGCGACTTTACTTAATTTGTTTATTAGTTCTAGCAATATTTTGGTAGAGTTTTTGAGTTAATAGCTATTTTCAAACTATTACAAAAAATAGGAAAGGAAGGAAACTTCTAAATTCATTCTATCAGGCCAGCATTACCCTGATAACAAAGCCAAATAAAGATGTCACTAAAAAAGAAAACTATAGGCCAGTATCCCTGATGAATATGGACATAAAAAATTATCAACCAAATACTAGCAAAGAGGATCCAATATTACATTAAAAGAATCATTCATTAGAATCAAGTGAGATTTTTTTGGGATTGCAAGGATAGGTCAGTATTCACAAATCAATCAATGTGGTACACCATATTAATAAAAGAAAAGATAAACATATAATCCTGTCAACAGATGCAGAAAAAGCATTTGACAAAATACAGCATTCATTCATGATAAAATCCCTCAACAAATTGGGGTTAGAGGGAATATACCTCAACATAATAAAGGACATATGTGAAAAATCCACAGCTAATATCATCCTCAATGGGGAAAGACTGAGAAATTGCCCTCTATGGTCCGGAACAAGACAGGGATATCCACTCTCACCACTGTTACTTAACATAGTACTGGACGTCCCAGCCATAGTAATTGGACAACAAAAAGAAATAAAAGACATCAAAATCAGCAAGGAAGGAATAAAATTTTCACTATTTGCAGAAGTCATGATACTCTATATAGAAAACCCACAAGACTACCAAAGAGAACTTTTAATTTTTAAAGAAAATCTGATGTTAGTGACTTGCCCCAATTCAAGGAAACACATATTTTTGCAGCTTTTTTGAGATATAATTTACGTATCATAAAGTTCACTATTTTAAATATATAATTCAATAATGTTAGTGTATGTACAGAGTTGTGCAGTCATTACCTTAATCTAGTTATAGAACATTTTATGATGCCAAAAAGAAAATTAGCATACCCCACACTCTCCTCCCAAACCCTAGGTAATCCTAATCTATTGTCTGTCTTTATAGATTTGGCTTTTCTGGATATTTTATATGAATGTAATTATATAATATATGGTCTTTGCGACTGGCTTCTTTCACTTAGCACATTTTTAAGTTCATGTTTTCGCAAGTATTATCAGTACTTCACTTTTTTTACGGCTCAGTAATATTCCATTGCATTAGTATACAGCATTTTTTTATCTCCTAAGTAGTTGATGGTCATTTGGGCTATCACTTTTGGACTCTTATGAATAATACTGCTATGAACTTCTGTGTAAACCTTTTTGTTTAAAAGTATGTTTTCAACACTTGGGTATATAAATTGTACTGGAATTGCCAGAATATGCTAACTCTATGTTTAACTTTTTGAAGAAATGCCAAACTTTTTCCAAAGCAGCCGCACAATTGTACATTCTCATCAGTCATGTATAAGCATTCTGATTACTCCAAATCCTCACCAATGTTTATCATTGTCTTTTATTATTATAGCCATCCTGCTAGATGGAAAGTAGCATCTTATTGTGGTTTTGAATTTAATTTCTATAATAAGTGTCATGTTGAGCAACTTTTCATATGCTTACAGGCCATTTGTTTATGTTCTTTGGAGAAATATTCAAATCTTTTGCCCTTTTTAAATTGGGCTCCTTTTCTTTTAGCTGTTGAGATGTAATAGTTCTTTAGACATATTCTGGATACTAAGCCCTATTATATATATATATATATATATATATATATATATATATATATATATATATATATATATTTATATTGTTTACATATCTCTCCTCCTTTTTNATATATATATATATATATATATATATATATATATATATATATATATATATATATGGTTTTCAACTACCTTCTCCCATTCTGTGGGTTATCTTTCACTTTCTTGATAATGTTCTTTGAAACACAAAATGGTTAATTTCGATGAAATCCAATTTTTGTTTTTTCTTTGGTTGCTTTTGCTTTTGGTGCCATATCTAAGAACTTACTGCTTAATCTAAAGTAACAAATATTAATACCTATTTTTCTTCAAAGAGTTTTATAATTTTAGCTTTTACTTTCAAGTCTTTGATCCATTTTGAGTTAATTTTTCTACGTTATTTGATATAGTGGTCTAAATTCATTCTTTTGCATGTCGCTATCCCATTGTCTCAGCACTATTTGTTGAAAGAACTATTCTTTCCCCCATTGAATTATATTGGCACCATTGTCGAAAACCAATTGATGGTAGATGTATGTTTATTTCTGGACTCTTGATTCTATTCCATTGATTTACATGTCTATCTTTATGACAGTGTTACTTGTAGTAGCTTTTAGTAAGGCTTGAAACTGGGGAGTCCGAATCCTCCAACTTTTCTCTTTTCAAGAATTATTTTGGCTATTCTTGGTCTGTTGCATTTCCACATGAATTTTTTAAAAAGATTTTATTTATTTATTTGACACACAGAGAGAGATTACAAGTAGGCAGAGAAGCAGGCCCAGAGACAAGGAGAGGAGGAAGCAGGCTCCCCGCTGAGCAGAGAGCCCGATGCGGGCCTCAATCCCAGGACGCTGAGATCATGACCTGAGCTGAAAGCAGAGGCTTTAACCCACTGAGCCACCCAGGCGCCCTCCACATGAATTTTTAAAGTTTCTGCAAAAAAAAAAACATTTGGGATTTTGTTAGAAATTGTTTGAAAATGTGCATCAATTTGGGTGTATTGCCATTTTAATGTTGTCTTTCAAATTATGAGCATGGGATATCATTCCAGTTCTTTAGGTCTTCTTTAATTTTATTCAACATTTTGTAGTTTTCAGTGTATAGGTTCTATACTTCTTTTGTTAAACTTATGCCTACGTATTTTAGTCTTCTGGATGTTGTTTTAAATGGAATTGTTTCCTTGACTTTATTTTTTGATTCTTCAATGATAGTGTATAGAAATATAACTGATTTTTGCATATTTATCAAGCATTATGCAAAGTTGCCATATGAATTTGTTGTAATACTTTTTATATGCATTAAGATTTTCAATATATAACAATGTAATCTACAAACAAGAGATAATATTACTTCTTCCTTTCCATATTAGATGCATTTTATTTATTTTCCTTGATTAAATGTTAATGTTAGGACCTCTAGGAAAATATTGAACCTAAGTGAAGGGAGCAGAAATCCTGTCTTTTTCCTCATCTTAAGAAAGGATTCAGTATTTCTTTTTTAAGTCTACTACTTGTGTCTTTTTCTTAGATACTCTTTATCAGGTTAAGAAAGTTGTCTATTCCTAGTTTGCAGCACATTTTTATCAAGAATGGGTGTTGAATTACTCAAATGATTTTTCTAATTTTAATGATAAGGTCATGTGGTTTTCATTTTACTCTATTAGTATGGTATATTACATTGATTGTTTTTCAGATTTTAAACCAAACTGCTTTCCTGAGATAAATTCCACTTGATCTTAGTGTATATACCTTTTTATATGTTACTGGATTTGCTAGTATTTTTTGACATTTTTTGTACCTATACTCATAAGTAATATTGATCTATAGTTTTCTTTGTGATATCTTTGTCATATTTTGGTATCTGTATAATAATGGCTTCATAAAATGAGTTGGAAAGTGTTCCTTTCTTTTCTATTTTCTGTAATTTAAAAAAATCACTGTTAATTTTTCCTTGCATATTTGGTAGAATTCACCAGTGAAACCATCTAGGACTGGGGTTTACTTTGAGGGACGTTTTAAAATTATGAATTCAACTTTTTTTTTTTTTTGTCCATGCAGGCTGCTATAACAAAAATAGCATAGACTGGGCAGCTTAAAGAGCAAACAACTATTTCTCACAGTTCTGAAGGCTAGGAAGTCCAGGATCAATATATTAGCAGATTCAATATCTGGTAATGGGCCCTCTTTCTGGCGTGCAGGCAGCCATCTTCTCCTTGTATCCTCACATGGCATAGAGTAAGCTCCAGTCTCTTTCTTTTTTTATAAAGACACTAACTCCACCTTGGGCTCCACCCTCATGAACCCATCTAAAGCTACTTATCTCCCAAAGTTATCACCTCCTAATACACTCCCTTTGGGACTGTGGTTTCAATATATGAATTTTAGGAAGGCACAAGCTTGCAGTACAAAACACTTGTGATAGGTCTATCCAGATTTCCTATTTACTCTTAGTCAGTTTTGGCAGTTTGTGTCTTTCCAGGAATTTGTCCACCCCATGTATGTTATCTAATTTGTTGGCATGCAGTCTGCTATGGACTATGTTGAGGCTCTAGCCCCTAATATGACTGCATTTGGAAATGGTCTTTTAAAAAATATTTTATTTATTTATTTGACAGAGAGATCACAAGTAGGCAGAGAGGCAGACACAGAGAGAGGAGGAAGCAGACTCCCTGCTGAGCAGAGAGCCAATGTGGGGCCTGATCCCAGGACCCTGAGATCATGACCTGAGCCTAAAGCAGAGGCCTTAACCCTCTGAGCCACCCAGGCACCCCTGGAAATAGTCTTTAAGCTGGTAATTAAGGTCCAATGAGGTCATAAGGGGGAGACCTAATCCAATCTGATTGGTGTCCTCTTAAGAGGAAGAAACATCAGGGATGCATGCTTGCAGAGGCCATGTGAGGAAACAGTGAGGAGGATGCTTTATGAAAAGAGAGAAGTCTCAAATGAACCTAACACTGCCAGCACGTTGATCTTGGACTTCCAGTCTCTAGAACTATGAAACAATAAATATATTTTTTAAGCCACTCAATCTGCGGTATTTTGTTATGGCAGTCCTAGCAGACTAATATACCACTATTCATAGTATTCTCTAAAAATCCTTGATTTCTGTAAGGTAGGTAGTGATGTCTTATTTTACATTCCTGATTTCAGTAATTTAAGCTTATCTTCATTTTTTCTTAGTGTAGCTAGAGGTTTTACAATTTTGTTGATCTTTTCATATGGTATTTTGTTTCATTAGCTCTCATTTTTTACTCTTCTCTATTTCTTTTATTTCCTTCTTTCTGCTTGTTTGGGGTTTAGTTTGTTCTTTTTTTTTTAATTTCCTAAGGTAGAAGGTTAGGTTATTAATTTGAGAGCTTCCTTCCTTTTTTATATAGGTATTTACAACTATAAATTTTCCTTTAAGCACAACTTTTACTGAGCTCAAGTTTTGGTGTGTTTAATTTTTATTCATCTCAATGTATTCTCTAATTTTTTTATAATTTATCTTGATTGATTAGTTATTTAAGAATATTGTTTAACTTCTGCATAATGGTAAAATTTCCAATTACTTCCTATTATCAATTTTCAACTTCATTCTACTATAGTGGGAGAACTTACCATGCATGATTTTAATTTGTTTAAATTATCAAAACTTGTTTTATGGCTTTGCATATAGTATATTCTGAAGAATATTCCATGTGCACTTGAGTATTTTACTGTTATTGGATGGAATGTTCTATATATATATGTCTTTTAGGCTTAGCTAGATTATTGTATTGTTCAAGCCTTTTATAATTTTGATTTCCTTCCTGGTTATTCTACTTATTATTGGAAGTGGGGTATTGAGTCATCAAACTTTATTATTTAACTGTCTATTCATTCCTCCATTCTGTTACTTTTTGCTGCATGTATTTGTGGATGTTATTATGCATTTATATTTATAATTATTTATATCCATGGGGGATTGGTCCTTTTATTATTATAAAATGAATCTCTTAAGATTGTTTCTCAGAATCCAGAGTCTCTCATGGTTTGTCTCCCAATCTGAGGGTTTTAGAGGGGAGGGGGGTGGGGTATGGGTAAGTCTAGTGGTGGGTATTAAGCAGGGCACGTATTGCATGGAGCACTGGGTATTGTACATAAACAATGAATCTTGGAATACTGCATTAAAAACTAATGATGTATTTTATGGTAACTACCATAATACAACTTAAAAAAACATAAACAAATAAATAAAATGAATCTCTTTATTTCTAATCTGTTTTTGTTGTAAAGTCTACTTTTTCTTTAAAGTAGGCTCTACACCCAGC
The DNA here is from genome assembly GCA_002007465.1 of Ailurus styani. Classification (NCBI taxonomy): domain Eukaryota; kingdom Metazoa; phylum Chordata; class Mammalia; order Carnivora; family Ailuridae; genus Ailurus; species Ailurus styani. The sequence goes on from LNAC01000930.1 coordinate 503,966, forward strand.
ATGGAGCCCTTAAGGCCTATTTTTGCTTCTATTTACTATACCCTCTCCACATTTTGTCATCCTTTTACTTTCTGCCTATCTGGATCTTTAACTCTAAAATGTCTCCTGTAAATGGTGTATAGTTTTTTTTACCCAGTCCAGCATATCTACCTTTTGACTATATTGATTATTCCATTCACATTTAATGTTATTTATATGGTTAGATTTACTTTTGCCATTTTGTTTTAATTTTTTATGTCTCATAATTATTTTGTTGGAAACTGGATTTCGTTAGTAACCGGTAGATTATTTTAGTGAGGTCTATTTTTCCTCACACAGTGTCAATAGTCTAATGTTGTTCCTCAGGGAACTTCGGTTTCTGGTATGCACGCAATCACCCTAGGATGACAGTGGTTTTTGAAAGGATGTCTTTCCCTGACTACATGTAGCTGTTGAACTCCCATAGTTGCAGGCTGATTACTCACTTGTTTTCAACAAGTCCCTGTGGTATAAACTGCTTTACCAGTTAACATTTTTTACGTCAATATTTGATACTTGTTCTGAACTTAGGAGGGCTCCCCCCAACTGTCTTCTTTAAGATTTTTTTTTTATTTGACACAGAGAGAGAGCACAAGGAGGGGGAGTGGCAGACAGAAGGAGAGAGAGAAGCAGGCTTTCCCTTGAGCAGGGAGCCAAATGCCGTGCTCAATCCCAGGGTCCTGGGATCATAACCTGAGCCAAAGGCAGATGCTTAACCAACTGTGCCACCTAGGCACCCCTCCTCCCAACTGTCTTATTCTCTGGTTCTCTCCTGCAAGCTAGCCTCTCTACAGTTTAGCCAATTTCTTGAATCTCCTTTTAGTTGTCTTTCACCACACTGTCAACTATTTTTGAGAGTACTTAGGCAATGCTTGCTTCGGCAGCACATATACTAAAAAAATTGGAATGAGAGCACTTAGGCAAATAAATTCAGTTCTTTCAGGAAGACAGTATACACCATTTTTATGGCCTGCTTATTCCACCAGGCAAAATCTGAGTTGGGTCTCAAGACAGTGGTGGGGACAATGGCAGGCTTCTCTCTCAGTGACACTCTAGGAGTTGAGTGTTCCATGGGACCATAGGCAGCAGCCTGAGGTTTTTTCCAGGTATAGAACCACTACATCATGAACTGTGGCAAAGATCAGGGCCTCAGTCTTCTTAGCCCATAAGAGCAAAATAGAGTTTCCATTCTACAAGACAGGTCTGGGAAGAAGGAAGCTTCCACCCATCAACCTCACTCACTTGGACTTAGCCTCAGAAAGGCATAGCTGGGGGAAGGTTGAGCAATGCTAATGTCCTGCTTCTATCTGGAAAAAAGCCCTTGGCCTTGGAGCTGTGGGGAGAGGAAGCCTGTGTTCTTGGCTGTAGCAGTATAAAGTCTCTGCTTTGCTGATCTGGGATGGCATAGGAAGAGAGCAGTCTTGGTTTTGGTTCAAATACCGTAGATTCTCATCTGTCTTACAGCATTTTCAGATTTTCTTAAATAGATTTTTTTTCTATTTGCTGTTTGTACTTAGGACAATTTCCAGAGGTTTTTTTTTTTATAGTTTTCACCAGCCCCACTGAGAAGTCAGTGGAGTTCTTCACATTATCATTGATAGAAGTCAACATTTCTATTTACTTTTTCTACACTTCCTAAATTACATTTTGTAAGCCTTCTTTTGTGAAAACTGAAGCCTCCTAAAAGTAGTTCAGATGGGATATTTGTCTCCAAATGAATAATTCAATCAGTAGGATATTGGGTTTATCAAGATTTCTCATTTATTCATGTGGGTGATACTTTTCAAAATTTACAATATTTGAAGTTAAAACAAAAAACTGGAGAAAAAAGATTTCTAAGAAAATTGAGCCTGCAATGGAAATATGTTTCAGAGATTAGGAAGATGCATAAAGGATAAGCAAGAAATTTAAAACAATAGAATCAAGGGCCTTCAAAATCATTTAGTAATTAACTTCAGCCTGTGTAGCTAAAAACTGAAACAAACAGAAGAAGTTATGGCCAAAGTTGTGTCCTCTTACCTTCCACCATAACTATAATACCTGGCTCCGTATCAGGCTACTTCTACCTAAACACATATTGTCAAACAGAGGCCAGGTCACAAAATGGTGTTTAACCGCAGCACAAGACTCCAACTCAGACTTCTAAGTTATTTTTTCTAATGTAAGCAAAGATTAATGTAGATATAATCATTTAGCCTAACCTGATTTGCTCTATCTAGCTAGAAAAATAAATTATATTTTGAAACCCAAAATGAAGCAGAACTGAGTTACTAGAAATTAGGCAGCAAGCCTAGAGAAAATTAATATACTCTGTTTTCTACTCTTTCAGTTTAATTTTTACAGCAATCTTTGCTGATAGCAAAGATAACGTATATATATATATGTATATGTGTGTGTGTGTATATACATATACACACACATATATAAAGTAATAACAAAATTAAAGAAATACATGTATAGTACAATAATAGTAGGGGACTTTAACACCCCACTGACTGCAAGAGACATATCATCTAAGCAGATCAACAAGGAAATAAGGGCTTTGAATGACACACTGGACCAAATGGACTTCACAGATATATTGAAAGCATTCCATTTTAAAGCAACAGAATACACATTCTTCTTGAGTGCATATGGAACATTCTCCAGAATAGATCACATCCTGAGTCACAAATCAGGTCTCAACTCGTACCAAAAGATTGGGATCATTCCCTGCATATTTTCAGACCATAATGCTTTGAAATTAGAAATCAATCAAAAGAGGAAAGTTGGAAAGAACTCCAATATATGGAGGCTAAAGAGCATCCTATGATGAATGGGTTGACCAGGAAATGAAAGAATTAAAAAAAGTCAGTGAAGCAAGTGAAAATAAAAACACAACTGTTCAAGACCTTTGGATGCAGCAATGGTAGTCTGAAGAGTGACAGATATAGCAATAAAAACCTTTTTTAAGAAAGAAGAAAAGTGGGCGCCTGGGTGGCTCAGTGGGTTAAAGCCTCTGTCTTCGGCTCAGGTCATGATCTCAGGGTCCTGGGATCGAGGCCCGCATCAGGCTCTCTGCTCGGCAGAGAGCCTGCTTCCTCCTCTCTCTCTGCCTGCCTCTCTGCCTACTTGTGATATCTCTCTCTCTCTCTCTCTCTCTGTGTCAAATAAATAAATAAAATCTTAAAAAAAAAAAAAGAAAGAAGAAAAGTCTCAAATACCCCCCTAATATTACACCTAAAGGAGCTGGAGAAAGAAGAGCAAACAAAGCCTAAACCTAGCAGAAGAAGAGAATTCATAAATATTAGAGCAAAAATCAATGAAATAGAAACCTAAAGAACAGTAGAACAGATCAATGAAACTACTAACTGGTTCTCTGAAAGAATTAATAAGATTGATAAACCCCTATCCAGACCGCACGAGAGTGAGAGAAAGGACCCTAATAAAATCTTGAATGAAAGAGGAGAGACCGCAACCAACATCAAAGAAATACAAACAATAGCCATATGCCAACAAATTAGGCAATCTGGAAGAAATGGATGCATTCCTAGAGATGTATAAACTACCAAAACTGAAACAGGAAGAAATAGAACACCTGAAGTTCCATAACTAGCAAGGAAATTGAAGAAGTAATAAAAAATTTCCCAACAAACAAAAGTCCAGGCTGGATGGCTTCACAGGGGAATTCTACCAAACATTTAAAGAAGAACTAATACCTATTCTTCTGAAGCTATTTCAAAAAATAGAAATGGAAGGAAAACTTCCAAACTCTTTCTATGAGGCCAACATTACCTTGATTCCAAAATCAAAGTACAGAATTACAAACCAAAATCCCTGATGAATATGGATGAAAAAATTCTCACCAAGATACTAGCCAATAGGTTCCACCAGTACATTTAAAAGGATTATTCACCATGAATAATAAAATAAAGGACAAGAACCATATGATCCTCTCAATAAATGTAGACAAAATATAGCATGCTTTCTTGAGTAAAACTCTTAACAGTGTAGGGACAGAGTGAATATGCCTCTATATCATAAAAGCTATCCATGAAAAGCACAGAGTGAATATCTCTGTGATATTCAAAGAGCTTTTCCTCTAAGGTAAGGAACACAGCAGGGATGTCCACTATAACCACTGCTGTTCAACACAGTGCTACAAGTCGTTGACTCAGCAATCAGACAATAAAAAGCAATAAGAGGCATCAAAATTGGCAAAGAAAAAGGTCAAACTCTCACTATTTGCAGATGACATGATAAGCTATGTGGAAACCCCAGAAGACTCCACCCTAAACCGCTAGGACTCATACAGATATTCAGCAATGTGGCAGGACATAAAATCAATGCACAGAAATTGGTTCAATTTCCATATCCTAACAATGAGACAGAAAAAGACAAATTAAGGAGTTAATCTCATTTACAATTGCACTAAAAACCATAAGATACCTAGGAATAAACCTAATCAAAGAGGCAAAGGACCTGTTCTTTTAAAAGACTATAGAACACTCATGAAAGAAATTGAGGAAGACACAAAGACATGGAAAAACTTTCCATGCTCATGGATTGGAAAAACAAATATTGTGAAAATATCTATCTTACCTAAAGCAAACTACACATTCAATGAAATCCATATCAAAATACTATCAAGATTTTTTATAGAGCTGGAATAATCCTAAAATTTTTATGGAACCAGGAAAGACCCTGAACAGCCAAAGGGACATTGAAAATGAAAATCAAAGCTGGTGGCATCACAAATCTAGACTTCAAGCCATAATACAAAGCTGTAATCATCAAGACAGTATGGTATTGGAATAAAAACAGACACATAGATCAAAGGAACAGAATAGAGAACCCAGAAATGGACTCTCAACTCCATGGTCAACTAAACTTTGACACAGCAGGAAAGAACATCCAATGGAAAAAAGACAGCCTCTTCAACAAATAGTGTTGGGAAAATTGGACAGCCACATGCAAAGAATGAAACTGGACCATTTTCTTACATCATACACAAAAATAGACCAAAACGGATGAACTACCTAAATGTGAGACAGGAATCCAACAAAATTCTAGAGAACACAGGCAAGAACCTCTTTGACCTCGGCCACAGCAACTTCTTGATAGAAACATCTCCAAAGGCAAGGGAAACAAAAGCAAATGTTGACTATTGGGATGTTATCAAGACAAAAGCTTTTGCACAGCAATGAAAATAGTCTACAAAACCAAAAGACAACCTACAGAATGGCAGAAGATATTTGCAAATCTCTCATCACATAAAGGGCTAGTATCCATAATCCATAAAGAACATATCAAACTCAATACCCAATGAACAAATAATCTAATCAAGAAATGGGCAGAAGACATGAACAGAGATTTCTCCAAAGAAGACATACAAATGGCCAACAGACACATGAAAAAATGCTTCACATCACTCGGTATCAGGAAAATACAAACCAAAACCACAATGAGATACCACCTCACACCAGTCACTTTAAAATTAACAAGTCAGGAAATGATAGATGTTGGCCAGGATGTGGAGAAAGGGGAACCCTCTTCCACTGCTGGTGGGAATGGGAGCTGGTACATCCACTCTGGAATACAGTGTGGAGGCTCCTCAAAAAAGTCAAAAATAGAGCTACTCTAGGACCAAGGAATTTTACTACTAGGTGTTTACTCCAAAGATACAAATGTATCCAAAGGGGCATCTGCACTCCAGTGTTTATAGCAGCAGTGTCCACAATGGCCAAACTATGGAAAAAGTCCATATATCCATCAACAGATGAAAGGGTAAAGAAGATGTGGTGTATATATATATATATATATATATATATATATATATATATATATATATATGGTATATATATGTATATATATATACATTGTGTGTATATACGTGTGTGTGTGTGTATATATATACACACACACACACACACACGTATATACACACAATGGAATATTACTCAACCATCAAAAAGAATGAAATCTTGCCATTTGCAACAACGTGGATGGAATTAGAGGGTATTATTGCTAAGCAATATAAATCAAGCAGAGAAAGACAATTTTCATATGATGTCACTTGTATGTGGAATTTAAGAAACAAAACAGGATCATAGGGTGTAGGGGAAGACGGAAAAATTAAAAGATGAAACCAGAGAGGGTGACAAACCATAAGAGACTCTCAATCATGGGAAACAAATAGGGCTGCTGGAGGGGAGGTGGGTGGGGGATGGGGTAATTAGGTGATGGACATTAAGGAGGGTACATCACATAACAAGCACTGGGTGTTATATGAGAGTGATGAATCACTGAACTGTAGTGAAACTAATAGACTATATATTAATTAATTGAATTTAAATAAAAAATAGTAAAAAAAAAGACGGTTTTACTGTCCTAAGTTATTCGACTACACAAAATTCCAAATATAAATTAACATATTGCTATATAAATTCTATTTAGGGTTGTATCATGATAAAAATAAACCACAAAACACCCCTAAAAATAAATTCTACCAAGTAATAATAGTAACCTAAATCAAGCAATCTGAAATGTTTTGATTTCTTCATATATTTACTACAAAATGTATTCTCTGAAAAGAATCATAGAGATGCTGAGCAGGAAAATTGACAATTCAAAATTTACACATTAATGAAAAGATACTAGCTTTTGAAAATATTTTTTAAATCCTCCAATATCAAATTAAACCTTAATTTGTTAATAGTTAACAACTTTGTTAAAATTATTAGATGTTTATAATCTCCAGGTGAAAGGTAATATGTTATTAAAGTAATTGCCACAGCTGGCAAAGGAAAACATTCTAAAGTTGAAAAGGAAAGAAAAAGAAAAAAAATCCTCAAAACTTTGGGAAAACGTTGGTACCATAAAAAGTTTATTTTATTTAATGATATATTTGGTTTTCCGTCAATATGTAGCATAAAATATCTTTTAAGTAGTAATAGAAAATACTCAAGATAGCAAGTATAAGTGTATGGGATTAAATATCCTAAGAAAACCAACTCACAGGCCCAATATATATCGACTTCAATTATTTTGTGCTTTTTTGGCAAGTAGCTTTAAATTGTCAGGGACATATAACAGAGAAAGAGGGTAGACAGTACTTTGTTCTTGACTTTGTCAACTAGGAAAAGATGGATCTTTTTCTGAATATTGTTATAATATTTTGTTATAAAAATTCTTTGTTTTAAGAAACCTAGCAGGTGAAGTCAGAAACCATCAAAGCCCACTAATAATTTTTAATGTACACTCTTGTATCTTTAATAGCACTATCTTTAACCAGTCAGGCATCAAAGCCCGCTAATAATTTTTAATGTACACTTTTGTATCTTTAATAGTGCTATTTTTAACCAATCAAGCAACTAAACACAAATATCAATATATCTTTGCCTCGCTCTGCAAATATGAAAATTTGGCCTCCTTTCATAGCCATAGGACACTATGTAAGAAGTCAAGGATGACACTTTTTCTAAGTACCTTATTTCTTGGTTCTGAATATGTAAAATAGACTATAGGTATTAAAAAATGCAGTCCAGTCTCCGGCCAGCTTACTTACCTTGAACCAAGTGAACTTCTTGAAACTGGGAAGAAAACTGCCAGTGCATAAGTAAAATAAATGTTCCTGTTAGGGCTTTCAATTCCTGGATTAAAAATTACCTTTCAGTTAATTCTCTCCTTCCTTCATGTACATTTATAATATAGTTAAGCCTCTGTGGGCAATACTAGTATAAATAAAGATGCTATAAGGGAGGAGCGGCAAGATGGCGGAGGAGTAGGAGACCGATTATCATCAGGTCCCAGGA
>LNAC01000931.1:0-20078 GCA_002007465.1 Ailurus styani
TGATGATTCACAGACCTGTACCCCTTGGGCAAATAATAAAAATAAAATTTAAAAAAAAGAATACTTATAGGAACACAAATATACCTACTTTCTAATTGCATTAGGATCACATGATTCAGGGAAATAAAATTAGAGTGTAAGTAATGACAAAATTTTTAAAATCTTTTTTTTCCTTCTAGTTCTAACACTTATTCTGTGCTTTGGAAGCCTTGGAGGTCACATTTTGAGAGGTCTGGGTCCCCTCGTTATTGGGAAGAATGAAACACCAGTGTTCCAAGTCAGACTTGATGTGAATAAGAAATACAGTATTTGGTTCTAAACCACTGAGATTTGGGATTGACTTGTTACTGCAGGTGAATCTAAGTTACTTGAATAATAATACAAGTAGAATAATCCCAACCAACTAGAGGGTATTATGCTGAGCGAAATAAGTCAATCAGAGAAAGACAATTATCATATGCTCTCTCTGATATGAGGAACTTGAGGAGCAGGGTGGGGGTCATGGGGGGTAGGAAGGGAAAAATAATGAAACAAGATGGGATCGGGAAGGAGACAAACCATAAGAGACTCCTAATCTCACAAAACAAACTGAGGGTTACTGAGGGGTGGGAGGGTAGGGATAGGGTGGATGTGTTATGGACATTGGGGAGGGTTTGTGCTATGGTGAATGCTGTGAAAGGTGTAAGCCTGATGATTCACAGACCTGTACCCCTGGGGCAAATAATAAAATATAAATAAATAAATGAATGAATGGATGAATGAATAAACAAACAAATAAATAAAAGAATAATCCCAACTGTAAGGTATTATTATGAAAAAAATGTTTAAAATTGATACCTGGTAAAATACCAGTATTCCCATTATAACCCAAAACCTATTAGAAATGTAAACCTACTGGGCACCTGGGTGGCTCATTGGGTTAAAGCCAATGCCTTCAGCTCAAGTCATGATTTCAAGGTCCCGGGATCAAGGCCCGTATCAGGCTCTCTTCTCAGCAGGGAGTCTGCTTCCTCCTCTCTCTCCCTGCCTGCCTCTCAGCCTACTCGTGATCTCTCTCCCTCTGTGAAATAAATAAATAAAATTTTTTTTAAAATGTAAACCAACTTTGTGTTTCTCCTTTAAAAAAAATTGAGAGAGATCATGTGCCCAGGGGGAGGAACAGAGGGAGAAAGAGAATCTCAAGCAGATTCCACACTGAGTGCGGGGCTCCATCCCAGGACCCCAAGATCATAACCTGAGTTGAAACCAAGTCAGAAGCTTAATGCACCCAGGTGTCCCTAATTTTTAATACCCCTTATATTGATAGCCATATTTATAAACATAAGCCAGCACATGATTTTCTGAGTTAGGTTTATAAAGAATAACTCTTATTAATGTTTTTTCTAAATCCACAGCTTGGTTGGTGGAAGGGGTATGTGGTAGAGAAAAAGCACATACCAGTAAGTGGACCAAAGCAATATTCCTTACATTAATTCAAATTTATACAAAAAAAGATGAAATCACTTAATATATATTTCTCCAGCCAAAACTCTACCATGCTTTCCATTACAAATATCTTGATTATTCATTAAAAAGATTTCAGAGGAAGGTCTGGGTTAATAATTCTTTGTTGGAGCAAGACATTGCTGCCTTAGAACCACTAGCTTGTGACCAGAATTCCACAAGAATCATTCTTATTGATTAATATTCCAGATTCAGGGATAACAGAAGGAAAAACTTTTGTACAGGATCCAGAATCTTGCTTTATTTTTTTATACTGTTATGTTAGTCCCCATACAGTACACCATTAGTTTTTGATGTAGCATTCCATGATTCATTGTTTACATATACCACCCAGTGCTCCATGTAATCCATGTCCTTCTTAAAACCCATCCCCCTACCCATCCTCCCCACCGACCTCCCCTCTAAAACCCTCAGTTTGTTTCTCAGACTCCACAGTCTCTCATGCTTTGTCTCCCCCTCAGATCCCCCCCTTCACTTTTCCTTTGCTTCTCCTAATGTCCTCCATGTTATTCCTTATGTTCCACAAGTAAGTCAATATGATCATTGATTTTCTCTGCTTGACTTATTTCATTGAGCATAATCTCCTCCAGTCCCTTCCATGTTGATACAAAAGTTGGGTATTCATCCTTTCTGATGGCTGAGTAATATTCCATTGTATATATGGACCACATCTTCATTATCCATTCGTCTGTTGAAGGGCATCTCGGCTCTTTCCACAGTTTGGCAATTGTGGACACTGCTGTTATGAACATTGGGGTACATATGGCCCTTCTTTTCACTCCATCTTTATCTTTCAGGGGTAAACACCCAGTAGTGCAATAGCAGGGTCATAGAGTAGCTCTATTTTTAATTTTTTGAGGAATATCTACACTGTTTTCCAAAGTGGATACACCAACTTGCTTTCCTGCCAACAGTGAAAGAGGGTTCCCCTCCCTCCACATCCTCTCTAGCATTTGTTGTTTCTTGCCTTGTTAATTTTGGCCATTCTAACTGGTGTAAGGTGGTAGATCAATGTGGTTTTGACTTGAATTTCCCTAATGGCTAAGGATGAAGAACACTTTTTCATGTGTCTGTTAGCCATTTGTATGTCCTCATAGAAGAAGTGTCTATTCATGTCTTCTGCCCATTTTTTGACTTGATTATCTGTTTTTTGGGTATTGAGTTTGAGAAGTTCTTTATAGATCTTGGCTATCAGCCCTTTGTCTGTAGTGTCATTTGCAAATATCTTCTCCCATTCTGTGGGTTGCCTCTTTGTTTTGTTGACTGTTTCCTTCTTTTTATCTTGAAGAAGTGCCAAAAGTTCATTTTTGCTTTTGTTTTCCTTGCCTTTGGAGACGCCTTGAAAGGATTTGCTGTAGCTGATGTCAAAAGGTTTACTTCCCATGGGATTTACCCATTCTTTAAACAAGGAAAAAAATACCCACCAAAAGAAAAATATCCACCCACCTCTCCAATTTTTATCTGACTTTATATATGAAATATATTTCGTTACTTTGTCCTACTTGTAGCAACCCATGATTTTCTTTGAATTATCCCACTAATCAATACATTGAAATATTTGGCTTCCCTATTAATATTGATTTAAGTTTCTTTTAATAATCTCCTCCTACCTCTGTCTAAAGCTTTTATGAAATGAGATCACAATTAAAACCTATGTTTAAATAGCAGATACACTTCTTAAAACTGAAACTCAGAGAATATTTTTTTGATCACTCTGAGTTGTTTTTCTTATTGTTCATGAAAACCTTATAAAAACAAGAAAGATATTCCCAGAGATACTTTTTGAGGTACTTTATCAGGACTGAATTAACTGGGACTTAAAACCAAGCCTGCTGGTTTATAACTTTTAAAACTCAATTTATTAACATGAAAAATATAAAAATGAGGGAACTTAGAGCTATTTTAAGTGCTGGTCAAATGGAATATAATTTACACTGAATTTTTTATACTTAGGAGTAGTTGGAAGGTGAAACTTTTTTTTTAGTGTCTTTCATTGTAAAGAAAGTTGATCTCATATTAAATGTTTATGCTGCAATAAAAAGGCCTTTCCGATGACCTAAGTCTGAACTTATACTATAGGAAATACATCATATATATGATGCATTTTTACCTCCCTGGAATGCACTGACTATAAGATTCAGTTAAAGTAAGATAGTAATTAACTTACTTTCCATTGAGACAATCCCTTGGGGGACAGATCCACCAAACCCCATGCTCTGAACTCAGCGTTTACTGAAACACCAACCACTCTAAACATACTTGGTCCCTTGTGCCTGGGCAGCACTCGCTGCCCTTTGGGCGTCATGGGCTTTGTGGGAGGTTAAAATGCCCCTGGAACCTATGCCCGCTATTCAGCCTTGTATGAATGCACCTCTCCTGAAATTTCCTCTCCTGAAAATTTCTAAACTACCAGATTGATTCTAAAACAAATATGCTCAGTCTTAGGATTAATGAGATTTGTTCCTGCTGACCAAGAGCATCAGAGCAGCTCTGGTGAGTGAAATTTGTTCATATTTAATGAAATTTATAGCCATCCTCCTGAAAATCATAGTCCATGATTTCCTCTCATAATTCATTCATTTTTTGAAATATGTTCATGATGTTTCTATACCTATGAATCCTGAATAGCTACAGCAAATCCACAAATGACCACCAAAATGGTAAATTCAATGTGCTTTGCTGTTATTTGAAATTTCCTTTCTTAAATAAATGACACTATTGTAGCTTTTTCTTCTAAAACACCTCTCTTTCACTAGCTCTATGATACCACTCTTTGCTGCTGGTTTTCTTCTTCCTCTGTGAATATTTTTCCTCACTCTCTTTGGCTGGTTCCTCTCATGCATATGGCTTGAAATTTGATGGTATCTAAATATCATCCTCAGTTCTCTTTTCTGTCTTTTTTCCCCTAAAAATATTCTTTTAAGTGCCACTTAAAGGAGTCAGGTTAACTGCTTCTCTACATGATTTGCACACTTTTACTGAACTCATGGTGTTTTAGGTACTACCCTATGTCTTCTGATTTCCAGACCCCCATATGCAACCTCAAGGTCAGCACACAGCCAACTCGACTGGGTCTCTCTCACCAGAGTCATCTCCTCTCCCAACTATTCCTGTCTCTGTTATCTGTCTTCCTTTCTACACATCCATTAGCCATAAGGATTTAATCTGCTCATTTTCTCTTTTAATTTTTACCTCTAGTTTTCACACCTATAGATTAGTTGAAACCTTCACCATCTCTGGAAATATTTCATCCTTCAGGGTTTTTTGGGGGGGGTTATTGGGGGTTTTTTTGAAGATTTTTATTTATTTATTATTTGACAGAGAGAGACAACAAGAGAGGAAACACAAGCAGGGGGAGTGGGAGAGGGAGAAGCAGGCTTTCCACTGAGCAGGGAGCCTGATGTGGGGCTTGATCCCAGTACACTGGGATCATGACCTGAGCCGAAGGAAGACACAACAATTGAGCCACCCAGGAGCCCCTCATCCTTCAGTTTTATGTCCTTCCAACCCAATGTCCATGCTGTTGCCAGGCACTTCCTAAAACTTAGTTTCAGTGAGCTCTCAAAATAAATGACTGCAAAACACAGATACTAGCTCAGTGATTTTCAACCTTTTTCCATTGATTAGGGATTCATTAATGGAATAAACCACAGTATCTGATGGAGTAACTCAAGCAACTTGATAGTACTGTGCAGAATTGAAATCAATCATGTATGTACCCAGTTAAATAAATATTTACTTAGTGCCGCTATGTTAGGTTCCATTGCCAAAGTTGGAAAAAGGGACAGAGATGGTGAAGGGATTGCCTCATGGTGAAGAAACTCAGTGCAAAGGGACTGACCTTTCAACAAGTCCTCGGATTTTTAAAAAGAAGTGGAAACCAGTAGAGTAATTCTGACTGATTTTGTCATTCTACAGTATCCCATTTAACATAAAGAATGACACCAGCCAACCCCCTAACAATTATGTTACATGTGGTATTACAGATTTTTGGTTGGTTGGTTGGTTGATTATTTTAGGAACAGGGCACTCACTATCTGATATATTTCAAGTCCTAGAGAAAAAGAATAAATGTTTATTCTTATTGGAAGAGGCACAATAGAGATAATACTGGAAAGGCATATACTCTACCATTTAGCATTCTACCTACAACATAGTAAGAAATAAATGCATTTTAGAAAACCTCATTATTTGTTCAAATGAACTTGTTTGAACATATCTGAATTCAAATCACCCTAAAGTTTTAAAAATTAAAAGGACAAGGTATCATCAAACAATTGTGAGAGCTCTCAAGTTCCCAACCTCAGGACTCAGTGCTTAGTATCATTGGTGTCTTCATGTTACAAGGTTTATTTCACTGTTCAAACTTGCCCTGGGAAGTTCATTACAACCAAATTTCATTACTTTAAAAATGCTGAGAGCCTTTCAGAGGCAAGGAATATGACTCCTTAGAGGGAACATTGTCCCTACATCTGGACTCTTCCTAAATCCATTTACAAGATGGTACCAACAACCTCATTTTAGATAGTTTCTAATTCACTGATTTCTGCTAGATGGTTAATGAAGGAAGTTTTACTACATCATTGTAATCCTAAGGTATTGTGTATAAGATGTAATAATACTAGTATATTGGCACAATCCTCAATGAATTTGTTGAGTGGAAAGACTTCACTGTCTCCATCAATTTCTCACCTTTGACAATCCAAACTCTGCTCCAGAAAATTCTAATGACTTTTTTGACCTATGTGAAGCTATTGATCACATTTAGGAGTTATATTTTTGAATAATAGGTCAAGATTTTTCTTTTTTTTATTATGTTATGTTAGTTGCCATACAGTACTTTGTTAGTTTTTGATGTAGTGTTCCATGTTTCATTATTTGTGCACAACACCCAGTGGTAAAGATTTTTCTAAGTTAAATGTTACCTAATCACTAGGGGGATAAATTTGTCTCAATTTCTGTAGCTCTATGCTGAGTGCACTATTATTTGACATACAGATATACTAAACATCATACATTCTTTCTTATTGTCACTTAGCTCCCTAAACAGAGTCATACTTGCTATCTTCAGTGTAACCATGGCCAACTTGACTTCCATGAGTGGATTCCTTCTCATGGGGTTTTCTGATAACCGTGAGGTTCAGATTTTACATGCATTGCTGTTTTTGGTGACATACATGTTGGCCTTGACAGGCAACTTCCTCATTATCACTGTAACCAGCTTGGATCATCGCCTCCAGTCCCCCATGTATTACTTTCTGAAGCACCTCTCTCTTCTGGACCTCTGCTTCATCTCTGTCACAGTTCCCCAGTCCATTGTAAATTCACTTATAAACAATGGTTACATTTCCCGTGGCCAGTGCATTCTTCAGGTGTTCTTCTTCATAGCTCTGGCCTCATCGGAAGTGGCCATCCTCACAGTGATGTCTTATGACCGATATGTCGCCATCTGTCGGCCCCTGCAGTATGAGACCATTATGAACTCCTATGCTTGTAGGCAGGCAGTGACCGCTGTGTGGCTTGCTGGGGGCCTCTCTGGGCTCATGCACACATCTGTGAACTTCTCCATACCTCTCTGTGGAGAGAGAGTCATTCACCAATTCTTCTGTGATATTCCTCAGATGCTGAAACTAGCTTGTTCTCATGAATTCATCAATGAGGTTGCAGTGGCTGCCTTCACAACCTCAGCAGCATTCATCTGCTTGGTCTCCATAGTGCTCTCCTACGTTCACATCTTCTCTACTGTGCTGAGGATACCATCAGCCGAGGGCCGGACCAAAGTCTTCACCACATGCCTACCACACCTGTTTGTAGTCACCTTCTTCCTCTCCACCGCAGGTTTTGAGTTTCTATGCACCCCTTCCAACTCCCAATCAGCTATGGACCTCATGTTCTCCATATTCTATACGGTGATACCACCAACACTCAATCCAGCTATCTACAGTTTACGGAATGAAGCCATGAAGGCAGCTCTGAGGAAGGTGCTGTCAAAAGGAGAATTTGCCCAGAGAAAGATGTATTTAAAAGCCACTTTTAAATTCTAAAGAGCCATAACAATAAAAGATACTGTCATTACATTTCAGATTATAAGAGTATAGGCCTGATTTTCTCCCAGAACTCCCTTCTAACCTTTCTAGTCTTCTCAAAATCTGATTCGTCAAAATTAAAGATATAATGCTACTAAGTATAGTGGCCTTGTCCCTCCAATTAAAGAGTTATTTTAAGGCACCTTTTAGAGTGTGTGTGTGTGTGTGTGTGTGTGTGTGTGTGTGTGTGTGCACGTGCATGTGTGTGTGTGTGTGAGAGAGAGAGAGAGAGAGAAAGAGAGAGAGAGAGAGAGAGAAGGTAATGAGTTTAGGGTATGATCAGCATAATTTAAAGTTGATTTTTAAACTGTGGAAAGAGCCAAGATTCCCTTCAACAGATGAATGGATAAAGAAGATGTGGTCCATATATACAATGGAATATTACTCAGCCATCAGAAAGATGACTACACAAATTCTGCATCAATATGGATGGGACTAGAGGAGATTATGCTCAATGAGATAAGTCAAGCAGAGAAAGTTAATTATCATATGTTTTCACTTACTTGTGGAACATAAGGAATAAAATGGAGGACATTAGGAAAAGTAAAGGAAAAATGAAGTTGGGAGAGTCAGAGGGGGAGACAAACCATGAGAGACTGTGGACTCTGAGAAACAACTGAGGGTTTTAGAAGGGAGGACAGTGGGGGGATGGTTGAGCCTGGTGGTGGGTATTATGGACAGCACATATTGCATGGAGCACTGGGTGTGGTGCATAAGCAATGAATCTTGGAACACTGCATCAAAAACTAATGATGTATTTTATGGTGACTAATGTAACACAATAAAATTTTAATAAATTAATAAATAAATAAAGTTTATTTTTAACGAATAGTTTCCAGGCTGTAGTCAGGCAAGCTGACAGTGTTTATGAAAGCACATTCCTGGTACACATGTGTGCTTTCCAGTGGGCCTCCAGGTTTCTTTTTTTTTTTTTGAGGATATTAAGTTTAATATTTTCAATTCATTCATAGTTTCTTAGATGAGGGCAATTTATATTTTAAAGAATCCAGGGGCACCTGGGTGGCTCAGATGGTTAAGCATCTGCCTTCAGGTCAGGTCATGATCTCAGGGTCCTGGGATTGAGCCCACATTGGGCTCCCTGCTCAGAGGGGAGCCTGCTTCCCCCTCTCTCTCTCTACCTGCCTCTCTGCCTACTTGTGCTCTCTCTCTGTCAAATAATAAAATCTTTTTAAAAAAAATAAAGAATCCACATTAATTAGAAAAAAATCATTGTTTTTTATTTTATTTTTTCAGTGATCCAAGATTAATTGTTTATGCATGTCACCCAGTGCTCCATGAAATACGTGCCCTCCTTAATACCCACCACCAGGCTCACCCATCTCTCCTCTCCCTTCCCCTCCATTACCCTCAGTTCGTTTCTCAGAGTCCACAGTCTCTTATGGTTCATCTCCCCTTCCGATTTACCCCAATTCACTTTTCCTTTCCTTTCCTTAGAGTCCTCCATTGTATTCCTTATGTTCCATAAGTAAGTGAAACCATATGATAATTAACTTTCTCTGCTTGACTTATTTCACTCAGCATAATCTCCTCCAAATCTGTCCATGTTGATACAAAAGTTGGGTATTCATCCTTTCTGATGGCTGAGTAATATTCCATTGTATATATGGACCATATCTTCATTATCCATTCGTCTGTTGAAGGACATCTCGGTTCTTTTCACAGTTTGGCGATTGTGGACATTGCTGCTAAGAACATTGGGGTACATATAGCCCTTCTTTTCACTCCAGCTTTATCTTTGAGGTAAATACCCAGTAGTGCAATTCCAGAGTCATAGGGTAGCTCTATTTTTAATGTTTTGAGGAATCTTCACACTGTTTTCCAAAATGGCTGCACCAACTTGCATTCCCACCAACAGTGAAAGAGGGTTCCCCTTTCTCCACATCCTCTCCAACACTTGTTTCCTGTCCTGTTGATTTTGGCCATTCTACCTGATGTAAGGTGGTATCTCAATGTGGTTTTGATTTGAGTTTCCCTGAGGGCTAGTGATGATGAACGTTTTTTCACGTCTCTGTTGGCCATTAAAAATGAAAATTTAAAGAGATTTTTACAAAGGTATTGATAAGATAAATTGTTGGTTACAAGAGGAAAGAGGAAAAACTCAAAAATATATAGAAAAAGAAAAAAATAAAGAAAATTAAAATCTTTAACATAGAATGGCTGAAGAATCATGGGGAAAAAGCCACGAATTCTATGTGCTATATTCCCTTAGTACTGGTGTTTCGCAGCTCTCATTGATCAATAAACTTGGTCTTGGCTAGATGTTCTCCCTGATCTTCTGGGGGGGGGCCTGTTGCAGTGATTCTCAAATGTCTGCCCAAGGCGGACTTGCACCACCCTTGCCAGGTGTCAGGCTAAGCAATGTATTCAGTTTTGTCTCAGTAACTTTTGTCCCCTGAACACTTTCTGTGCAGCTTTGGAAGACAGAGATGAAGATGGTGGCCTCCCAATCTCTGACCCAGAGGAGCCGAGAGAGCTCGGGGTCCCACTCCTCAGTGCACACTCAGAGAAAAGCAATCAATCCCTCCCGTCTCCCTCCTCCATGGCCACACTCCGTGCTCACCACCAGCCTGTGACCGAGTGTTTCTATCTCTGGCATACAGCTCTGTTTGGAGTCTCCAAACCAGCAGATTCCTGCAGTGCACTCCTGCACCACCCCTCCCAAAGGAGGAAGGAGGGGTCTACTCAGATCTATCACTTGTGGGGTCCCTGCCCAAAGAGCAGTGGCCCAACTGTGCTAGGGATCATGGTTTATGGCAACCCTGAGCTTAGAGTCCCCTTCTTGGCTCTGTCTTTATAGCCAGCTTCTCTGCTCTGATACCTGGGAGCTCTGCCACACTCAGGCACCCCTGGTCTTTCTTTGACCCCGAGGGACCTGAGAGCACACTGTCCCAGTGAGAGCTCCACCCCTGCTTAGCCACTGGAGTGATGTTCCTCAGTGCTACAGACTTCTAAAAGGTCTGATTTCATGCTCCACTGCTCTGTCACTTCCTGGGAGCCAGCTGATGGAGGCTTCCACCCCAGCAGTCTATCTTCCAGTATATCGCTTTGGATTCACTTCTCCACACGTCCTACCTTCCAGAAAGTGGTCGTTTTTCTGCTCATAGAACTGCTGCTATCTTTTCTTTGATCTCCTGTTGAGTTTTTAGGTGTTCAGAACAGTCTGATAACTATGTAGCTGAATTCCTGGCACCAGACGAAATTTAGGTCTCCTACTCCTCTGCCATCTCCTCCTGAGATCATTTTGAACCCAGATACAACCAGACTGATAGTGAAGGAATGGAGAACCATCTTTCATGCCAACATACCTCAAAAGAAAGTGGGGTAGCAATTTTTATATCAGACAAATTAGATTTTAAGGTAAAGACTGTAGTCAGAGACAAAGAAGGACGCTATATCCTTCTTAAAGGGTCTATACCACAAGAAGATCTAACAACTGTAAATATCTATGCCCCCAACATGGGATCAGCCAACTACATAAGCCAACTGTTAATTTTTAAAAAGAGACATATTGATAAGAATATGTAAATTGTAGATCTTAACACTCTATTCTCAGCAATAGACAGATCATCTAAGCATAAAATCACAAAGAAACAAGAGCTTTGATGACATACTGGACTAGATGGACCTCATAGATATATACAGAACATTCCACCCTAAAACAACAGAATACTCATTCTTCTCAAGCACACATGGAAACTTCTCCAGAATAAACTGCATACTGGGTAACAAATCTGGTCTCAACAAATACCAAAGCTTGAGATTATTCCCTGTATGTTCTCAGGCCACAATGCACTTTCTCCAGAATAGACCATATACTGGGTCACAAATCTGGTCTCAACCAATACCAGAAGATTGATATTATTTCTTGTATATTCTCAGACCAAAATGCTTTGAAACTGGAACTCAATCACAAGAAAAAGTTTGGAAGGAATTCAAACACTTGGACACTAAAGATCATCCTGCTCAAGAATGTTGTGGTCAACCAAGAAATCAAAGAAGAACTTAAACAATTCATGGAAATCAATGAGAATAAAAACACATCAGTCCAAAACCTATCGGATATGGCAAAGGGGGTCCTAAGAAGGAAATACATAGCCATCCAAGCCTCTTTCAAAAAAAATACAAAAATCCCGAATACACAAAAACTCTTTCCACCTTAAAGAACTTGAGAATCAACAACAAATTAAGCCTAACGCATGCACGAAGAGGTAAATAATTAAGATTAGAGCAGAGTTCAATGAATTAGAAACCAGAGATATAGTAGAACATGTCAACAAAACTAGAAGCTTGTTCTTTGAAAGAATTAATAAGATCGATAAACCACATGCCAGACTAATCCAAAAGAAAAGATAAAGGACTCCAGTCAAGAAAATTATGAATGAAAGGGGAGAGATTACAACTAATGCCAAGGAAATAAATATGATCACCAGAAGTTATTATCAACAGCCATATGCCAATAAGTTAAGCAACCTCGAAGAAGTGGATGCATTCTTGGAAACCTATAAGCTTCCAAGACTGAAACGGGAAGAAATTGACAACCTGAATAGACCAATACCTAGTAACAAGATTGAAGAAAGGATCAAAAAGCTCTCAAAAAACAAGACTCCAGGACCCAAGAGATTCCCTGGAGAATTCTACCAAACATTCAAAGAATAAATATTACCTATTCTTCTGAAGCTGTTTCAAAAAATAGAAACAGAGGGAAAACTTCCAGACTCTATGAAGCCAGGATTACCTTGATACCCAAACCAGGCAAAGACCCCATTAAAAAGGAGAATTTCAGACCAATATCCCTGATGAATAGGGATGCCAAGATTCTCAACAAGATCCTAGCTAATAGGATCCAAAAGTACATTAAAAAGACTATCCACAGTAACGAGGTGGGACTTATCCATGGGATGGAAGTGTGGTTTAACATTTGCAAATCAATCAATGTGAGAGAACAAATCAGTAAGGGAAGAGAGAAGAACCACATGGTCCTCTCAATTGATGCAGAAAAAGCATTTGACAAAATACAGCATTGATTCCTGATTAAAACTCTTCAGAGTATAGGGTTAGAGGGAACATTCCTCAACTTCATAAAATCTATCTATGAAAAAAACACAGTGAATATCATTCTCAATGGAGAAAGGTGAGAGCCTTTCTCTTAAGATTGGGAACACAACAAGGATGACCACTCTAGCCACAGTTGCTCAACATAGCACTAGAAGTCCTAGCAACAGCAATCAGACAACAAAAAGAAATTAAAGGTATTCAAATTGGCAAAGAAGTCAAACTCTCTCTCTTCACAGATGACATGATACTTTATATGGAAAACCCAAAAGATTCTACCCCCATACTATTAGAACTTATACAGCAATTCAGAAATGTGGCAGGATACAAAATCAATGCACAGAAATCAGCTGCTTTCTTATACACTAGCAATAAAAATATAGAAAGGGAAATTAGAGAATCAATCCCATTTACTATAGCACCAAGAACCATAAGATACCTTGGAATAAAACTAACTAAAGAGGTAAACGATCTGTACTCGAGGAACCACAGAACACTCATGAGAGATATTGAATAAGATACAAAAAGATGGGAAAGCATTCCACGCTTGTGGATAAGAAGAAAAAACATTGTTAAAATGTCTATACTGCCCAGAGCAATCTATACTTTCAATGCCATCCCCATCAAAATTTCACCAGC
Source organism: Ailurus styani (assembly GCA_002007465.1). Classification (NCBI taxonomy): domain Eukaryota; kingdom Metazoa; phylum Chordata; class Mammalia; order Carnivora; family Ailuridae; genus Ailurus; species Ailurus styani. The sequence goes on from LNAC01000931.1 coordinate 13,302, forward strand.
ATTTTTCAAAGTGCTAAGACAAACAATTCTAAAATTTTTATGGAACCAGGAAAGACCCCAAATCACTAAGGAAATGTTGAAAAAGAAAAACCGAAGCTGGGGGCATCACGTTGCCTGATTTCAAGCTTTATTACAAAGGTGTGATCACCAAGACAGCATGGTACTGGCACAAAAATAGACACAGAGACCAATGGAACAGAGTGGAGAGTCCAGATATGGACCCTCAACTCTATGGTCAAATAATCTTCAACAAAGTTGAATAAATGGTGCTATGTATAGAAGAATGAAACTTGACCATTCTCTCACAGCATACACAAAGATAAACTCGAAATGGATGACAGACTCCAATGTGAGGCAGGAATCCATCAAAATCCTAGAGGAAAATATAGGCAGTAACCTCTTTGACATTGGCCACAGGAACTTCTTTCAAGACACGTCTCCAAAGACAAAGGAAACAAGAGCAAAAATTAACTTTTGGGACCTCATCAAGATAAAAAGCTTCTGCACAGCAAAGGAAAGAGTCAACAAAACTAAGAGGCAACACACGGAATGGGAGAAGATATTCACAAATGACACTACAGACAAAGGGCTGATATCCAAGTTCTGTAAAGAACTACTCAAGCTCAAAAAACGCCCCCAAAAAGTAAATAATTATATCAGAAAATGGGCAGAAGACATGAACAGACACTTCTCCAAAGAAGACATACAAATGGCCAACAGACACATGAAAAAATGTTCATCATCACTACCCATCAGGGAAACTCAAATCAAAACCACATGAAGATACCATCTTACACCAGTTAGAATGGTCAAAATCAACAAGACAGGACCCAACAAGTGTTGAAGAGGATGTGGAGAAAGGGGAACCCTTCTTTCCTGTTGGTTGGAATGCAAGTTGGTGCAGCCACTTTGGAAAACAGTGTAGATATTCCTCAAAAAATTAAAAATAGAGCTACCCTATGACTCTGCAAGTGCACTACTGGTTATTTAACCCTGAAAGATAAAGATGGAGTGAAAATAAGGGCCAGATGCACCCCACTGTTCATAACAGCAATGTCCACAATCACCAAACTGTGGAAAGAGCCGAGATGCCCTTCAACAGACAAATGGATAATGAAGATATGGTCCATATATACAATGGAATATTACTCAGCCATCAGAAAGGATGAAAACCCAACTTTTGTATCAACATGCATGACCCTAAAGAAGATTATGCTGAGTGAAATAAGTCAAGCAGAGAAATTCAATTATCTTATGGTTTCACTTACTTCTGTAACATAAGGAATAAAATGGAGGACTCTATGGGAAGGGAAGGAAAAGCAAATTGGGGTGAACTGGAAGGGGAGATGAACCATGAGAGACTGTGGACTCTGAGAAACAAACTGAGGGTTACGGAGGGGAGGGAGTAGGGGGATGGGTGATCCTGGTTGTGGGTATTAAGGAGGGCATGGATTACATGGAGCACTCGGTGTGGTATATAAACAATGGCTCTTGGATCAATGAAAAAAATAAAATTAATAATAATAATAAAACTAAAAATCAGGACTCAACTGATACCAAAATATTGAGATTATGACCTGCATTTTATCAACCCATGATGCTTTGAAACTGGAACTCAATAACAAGAAAAAGTTTGGAAGAAATTCAAACACTTGGAAGCTAAAGATCATCCTGCTCAAGAATGTTTGGATCAACCAGGAAATCAAAGAGGAACTTAAACAATTCATGGAAACAAATGAGAATGAAGACATATAGGTCCAAAACTTATGGGATATGGCAAAGGTGGTCCTAAGGGGAAAATACATATCCATCGAAGCCTTAGTTTAAAAAATTGAAAGATCATGAGTACACCAACTGTCTTTACACCTTAAAGAACTAGAAATTCAACAACAAATTAAGCCAACCCCATGCACAAGAAGGGAAATAATTATGATTAGAGCAGAGACCAATGAGTTAGAAACTAGAGATACAGTAGAACACATCAATGAAACTGGAAGCTTGTTCTTTCAAAGAATTAATAAGATAGATAAACCACTGGCCAAACTAATCCAAAAGAAAAGAGAAAGGACCCAAATTAATAAAATTATGAATGAAAGGTGAGAGATCATGACTAACACCAAGGAAATAGAAATGATCATCAGAAACTATTATCAACAGTTATATGCCAATAAGTTATGCAACCTAGACGAAATGGATACATTCCTTGAAACCTATAAACTTCCAAGATTGAAACAGGAAGAAACTGACAGCCTGAATAGACCAATATCTAGCAACAAGATTGAAGCAGGGATCAAAAACCTCCAAAAAGGTGGAGGATCAAGATGGTAGAGGAGTAGGAGACTGATTATAACCAGGTCCCAGAAATTCACCCAGATAGCTATCAAACCATTCTGAACACCTACAAATTCTACAGGAGATTGAAGAGAAGAAGAGCAGCAATTCTATGAACAGAAAATCAACCACTTTCCAGAAGATAGGACGTGCGGAGAAATGAATCTGAAGTGATGGGAAGACAGACCCCAGGGGGAGGGGCTGGCTCCCAGCAAGTGAGAGAGAAAAAGAGCACAAAATAGGAACTTTTAGAACTCGGCTCCACTGAAGGTCATTGCCCCAGAGGCCAAGCAGGGGGTGAAGCCCTTGTGGGGACAGTGTGGTCTCAGGAACTACGGGGACACAAAAAGACCAGGGGTGTCTGAGCGTGACCAAGCTCCCAGGTATCAGAGAGAAGCCAACGGGAGAGACACAGCCAAGCTGTGGTGTCTCTCAGCTCGGTGTTACCTTGGGCCATGATATAAAGCACAATCAGGCCACTGCTCTTTCAGCAGGCACCCTATGGGTGGCAGACCCAGAGAGACCCCCTCCTTCCTCCTCTGGGAGGAATGGCACCGGAGAGGCTGCAAGAATCTGCTGGGTATGGAGATTCAAAAACAAAGCCACGTGCCAGAGATAGAAACGCTTGGTCACAGGCCCGGTGAGCTCAGAGTGAGGTCAGAGACCAGGGAGACGGGAGGGACAGACTGCTTTTCTCTGAGGACACACTGAGGACTGAGGTCCTGAGGTCTCAGCTCCTCAAGGTCAGAGACTGGGAGGTCGCCATTTTCAGTTCCGTCATCCAAAGCTGTACGGAAAGTGCTCAGGGAACAAAAGCTCCAAGAGCGAACCCGAACTGATTACTTAGCCTGGACCCTGGCGAGGGCAGTGCAATTCCGCCTCTGGAAAAGACCCTTCAGAATCACAGCAACAGGTCCCTTCCCCAGAATACCAGTAAGAACATCCAGCCAAAGCCAAGTTCAAGATCGCTGAGAATTGTGGAACTCCAGAGCTAGGGGAAAGCAACACAGAGAATTAATGGCTTCTTCCCCAGGATTCTTTAGTCGTTCAAAGTTAAATTCTTTGAATTTTACTTTTTTTTGTTCTTACTCTTTAATTTTACATTTTTCCCTTTTTCCTCTTTTAACATTTTTAACTATTATATCTTACCAACAGTTTTTAATCTTTTTTAATTTTTATTGTTATAGTCATATTTTATCCCTTCATTATATTTAATCTTATTTTTTGTATACATATATGGTCTGTTCAGTTCACCAGTCTAATAGATAGAGATAGACATAGATAGATATAGAGATAGTCAGAGATGGAGATAAATATAGAAACAGCAATAGATAATATAGATATAGATACAGATATAGGGTTTGGTTTTATTTTATTTTTTGTTTGTTTTTGTTTGATTTGGGGGGGGTTGGGTTTTTTTGTTTTTTTTGTTTTTTGTTTTTTCCTTCTTTCTTCTCCCCCTAGTTCCAGGTCTCTTCTGATTAGGTTAGTGTATATTTCTCTGGGGTCACTGCTACCTTTTAGTGTTTTGTTCTCTCATCCCTCCATTCTTATGTGCATAAAATGACAAGGCGGAAAAAGTCAACACAAAAAAAAGAACAAGCGGCAGTAACGATGGCTAGGGACCTAATCAGTGCAGACATTAGGAGTATGACAGAACTAGAATTCAGAATGACGATTACTAAGGTTCTAGTTGGGCTCGAAAAAAAGCATGGAAGATAACAGAGAAGCCCTATCTAGAGAAATAAAAACCCTTTCTGGAGAAATAAAAGAACTAAAATCTAACCAAGCTGAAATCAAAAAAGCTATTAATGAAGTACAAACAATCAAAAATAGAGGCTCTTACTGCTAGGATAAATGAGGCAGAAGACAGAATTAGTGATTTGGAAGACAAAATGACAGAGAAGAAAGGAGCAGAGGAAAAGAGAGACAAACAACTACTGGACCATGAGGGGATAATTCAAGAGATAAGTCATACCATAAAATGAAACAATATTAGAATAATTGGGATCCCAGAAGAAGAAGAGGGGGCAGAAGATATATTAGAGCAAATTATAGTACAGAATATTGCTAATTTGGCGAAGGGAGCAAGCATTAAAATACAGGAGGCACAGAGAACCCCCCTCAAAATCAATAAAAACAGGCCCACACACTGTCATCTAATAGTAAAATTTACAACTCTTAGTGACAAAGAGAAAACCTTAAAGCAGTTCAGGACAAGAGGTCTATAACATACAATGGTAGAAATATTAGACTGACGGCAGACCTATCCACAGAGACCTGGCCAGCCAGAAAGAGCTGGCATGATATGTTCAGAGCACTAAACGAGAAAAATATGCAGCTGAGAGTACTATGTCCAGCTAGGCTGTCATTGAAAATAGAAGAAGAGATAAAAAGCTTCCAGGACAAACAAAAACTAAAGGAATTTGCAAACACCAAGCCAGCCCTACAGGAAATATTGAAAGGGGTCCTCCAAGCAAAGAGAGCCTAAAAGAAACATAGACCAGAAAGGAAGAGACACAATATACAGTAACAAGCACCTTACAGACAATACAATGGCTCTAAATTCATCTCTCCCAATTGTTACCCTGAATGTAAATGGACTACATGCTCCAACTAAAATACACAGGTATCAGAATGGATTAAAGAAAACAAGACCCATCAATATGCTGTCTACAAGAAACTCATCTTACACGTAAAGACACCTCCAAATTTAAAGTGAGGGGGTGGAAAACAATTTACCATGCCAATGGACATCAAAATAAAGCTGAAGTGGAAATCCTTATATCACATAGATTAGATTTTATTTTTTAAAAGATTTTATTTATTTATTTCACAGAGGGAGAGAGATCACAAGGAGGCAGAGAGAGCAGGCAGAGAGAGTGGGGGGAAGCAGGCTCCCCGCCAAGCAGGGAGCCCGATGCAGGCCTCGATCCCAGGACCCTGAGATCATGACCTGAGCCGAAAGCAGAGGCTTTAACCCACTGAGCCACCCAGGCGCCCATAGGTTAGATTTTAAGCCAAAGAATATCATAAGAGAGGGGAAAGGACACTAAATCATAGTTAAAGGATCTGTCCAACAAGAAGATATAACAATTGTAAATATCTATGGCACTAGCATGGGAACAGCCAATTATATAAACCAATTAATAACAAAATCAAAAACAACACATTGGCAATAATACAATAATAGCAGGGGGCATTAACACCCCCCTTATTGAAATGGACAGATCATTGAAGCAAAATATCAACAAGGAAATAAAGGCTTTAAATGACACCCTGGACCAGTTGGACGTCACAGGTTTATTCAGAACATTCCATCCCAAAACAACAGAATACACATTCTTCTCTAGTGCACATGGAACATTCTCCAGAAGAGACCATATTCTGGGTCAAAATTGGTCTCAACAGGTACCAAAAGATTGGGATCACTCCCTGCATATTTTCAGACTATAATGCTCTGAAACTAGAACTCAACCATGAGAGGAAAGTTGGAAAGAACTTAAATACATGGAGGCTAAAGAACATCCTACTCAAGAATGAATGGGTCAACCAGGAAATTAAAGAAAAATTTTAAAAATTCATGGAAACAAATCAAAATGAAAACACAACTGCTCAAAATCTTTGGGACACAGCAAAAGCAGTCCTGAGAGGAAAGTATATAGTAATACAAGCCTTTCTCAAGAAACAAGAAAGGTCTCAAGTACAGAATCTAACCCTACACCTAAAGAAGCTGGAGAAAGAACATCAAAGAAAGCCTACACCCAACAGGAGAAGAGAAATAATAAAGATCAGGGCAGAAATCCATGAAATAGAAACCAAAAGAACAGTGGAACAAATCAATGAAACTAGGAGCTGGTTCTTTGAAAGAATTAATAAGATTGATAAACCTCTGGCCAGACGTATCCAAAAGAAAAGAGAAAGGACTCAAATTAATAAAATCATGAATGAAAGAGGAGAGATCACAACCAACACCAAAGAAATACAAACAATTCTAAGAACGTATTATGAGCAACTCTACACCAGCAAATTTGACAATCTGGAAGAAATGGATGCATTCTTAGAGAAATATAAACTACCAAAACTGAACCAGGAAGAAATTGAAGACCTGAATAGACCCATAACCAGTAAGGAGATTGAAGCAGTCATCAAAAATCTCCCAACAAACAAGAGCCCAGGGCCAGAAGGCTTCCCAAGGGTATTCTACCAAACAATTAAGGAAGAATTAATACCTATTCTACTGAAACTGTTCCACAAAACAGAAATGGACGGAAAACTTACAAACTCCTTTTATGAGGCCAGCATTACCTTGATTCCAAAACGAGGCAAAGACCCCATCAAAAAGGAGAATTACAGACCAATCTCTTTGATGAACACGGAAGCAAAAATCCTCAACAAAATACTAGCCAATAGGATCCAACAGCACATTAAAAGGATTATTCACCA
>LNAC01000931.1:24138-52603 GCA_002007465.1 Ailurus styani
AAAATAATAAAATAGAACTACCCTATAACCCTGCAACTTCACTACTAGGTATTTACCCCAAAGATACAGATGTAGTGAAAAGAAGGGGCACGTGCATCCCAATGTTCATAGCAGCAATGTCCACAATAGCCCAACTGTGGATGAAGCCAAGATACCGTTCATCAAATGAATGGATAAAGAAGATGTGGTTCATATATATGATGGAATATTACTCAGCCATCAGAAAGGATGAATACCCACCATTTGCTTCAATGGATGGACTTGGAGTCCATCCATGGATGGACTTGGAGGGGATTTTGCTAATTGAAATAAGTCAAGCAGAGAAAGGCTATTATATCATATCACTCATTTGTGGAACATGAGGAATAGCACTGAGGATCATAGTGAAAGGGAGAGAAAACTGAACAGGAAGAAATCAGAGAGGAATAAAAACCATGAGTGACTCTGGACTTCAGGAAACAAACTGAGTGTTGTGGAAGGGAGGGCAGTGGGCTGAATGGGTAACCAGGTGATGGGTAGTAAGGACAGCACATGTTGTGATGAGCCCTGCTTGTATATGCAACTAATGAATCATGAACACTACATCAAAAAATAATGATGTACTATATGCTGGCTAACTTAGCATAATAATAAAAAAAGACGTATGAGTAGAAGTGGACCTGATGGTAAATTGGAGGGAGAGATGAACCATGAGAGACTGTGGACTCTGAGAAACAAAGTGAGCATTATGGAGGGGAGGGCGTAGTGGGGATGGGTGAGCCTGGTGATGGGTATTAAGGAGGGCACAGATTGCATGGAGCACTGGGTGTGGTGCATAAACAATGAATCTTGGATCACTGAAAAAATAAAGTAAAAAAAGTATTTATCTGTTTAAGAATACAGATACAATTACACAAGTGTATATATAAACATTATATATATATACTACTATATACACATGTGTAGATATAAGTTTATGTGCATATGTGTTTGTACACAAATACACATTTTTACACACACACAAAGAAGTGGACCTGATGAGCTCATAAAACCCTTTGGTCACCTCCTTTGGAATATCTTTCCAGAACCTTTCTTTTGTTTTTTTGTGACACTTTTCATATCAACTGTTATATTTACTACATTATATTCTGATTACCTGGTATGTATATCTGTTCCCGTCCTTATATGATGGATCACTGGAGGATGGGAATTAATAGTTGACATTTACATGTTTGTGTTTCCTGATGTCCAGCAGGTACCACAATGCCTCATACTAAGTTGGTGATTGACAGCAATTCCAAGAGAAATAATAAATGAATGTGGTCAAGGACATCTGAGGTTAATGTGGCAGCTGGTTCATCTACCTGGATATTGACTAGGCCACTGTGACATCCAGTGTGGATGCTCAATTATCTACACAGATACCCTGGCAATGGCCAGAGTTGGTGCTGGTAGGAAAGCTTGGGGACAGGAGCACAAGGCTCAGTGAGAGTAGGTACATGCCTGGGAAGTACATAGGTGAGGAAAACAAGATGCAGACTTCAGAGGGAAAGAAGTTTTTATGTGATGGGGAACAAGTATCAATCAAGAAAAAAAGGAGTTTAGAGAACAAGCACTGTGAAAGAAAGGAGCAGCTTTGAACTGAGGAATGATAAGGGAAAGAGTATGTGAGAGAAAAATTGACCACTGATGCAGAGAAAAATCATCATAAAATGGAAGTGAGTGGCATTAGGGAATTTGTTTATAATATTGCTAGGGTTCTAAGGAAGTGTATAAATGAGGAAATAATTCAAAGGGAAGCATCTCGAAACAGATTAAGAATGACCATACAGGGTGTATAAGGTAAGGTGATTGAAGGTGAAGAAAAACTGTCATGTTGCCTGACTTTACTTTTCTACATGTAGAACTTCCACAGATGAAAACACTTGCTTGCCTTCCAAATAATACATTTTGGTCTTAGAAAAGAAAGATGTTCTTTCAAAAATGTAGTTATCTCTTGGGTCAAATATAAGCAAATAACAACACCTTACTCATAAAACAGGATGATGAAGGACATGAAAAATTTCAGAATTATTTTGTAAGTGAGAGGAACATATAATTTCACCATGATTTGCATAAACAGTCATTGGGAAAGTGTTGTATGAATTATTTATATGCCAACTCATGGGTGCCATGCACTGTAGTAATACCATTCATTCAAAACCACTCTCTTGAAGACAATTATCATATGATCTCTCTGATATGAGGAACTTGAGGGGCAGGTTGGGGGGTAGTGGGGGGTAGGGAGGGAAAAATAATGAAACAAGTTGGGATGGTGAAGGAGACAAACCATAAGAGACTTCTAATCTCATAAAACAAACTGAGGGTTACTGGGGGGTGGGAGGGTAGGGATAGGGTGGATAGGTTATGGACATTGGGGAGGGTTTGTGCTTTGGTGAATGCTGCGAAAGATGTAAGCCTGATGATTCACAGACCTGTACCCCTTGGGCAAATAATAAAAATAAAATTAAAAAAAAACACTCTCTTGTAAAAACCATTCCATAAAATGAAAAAGAAGAATATTTTGTATTAGATGCTTCCTGCAGATAATAATGAGAAAATGGAATCAGCTTCCCCTATGATATGTTTAATGTAATCATAAAAGTAACTTTCATATGACAAGTGCTGTGTGGTGATCACTGGCAAGATCAAACAAAGCAAGGTCACTAGAACTTGTGCTGTATATTGGTATAACTATTTCAAAATGAGGATTAACCTGAGGTTTTCTGGAAAAGACAATCTTGGAACAGACATGAGAGAAACATTATGGTCGCATGAACCACTGTTTTAAATATCTTCTTTCAAATTTAATTCGATCGTATTTTCAAACTAAAAACTGCAGTACTGTTCTGCATGACATTGTTTGAAAATGCACAGAAGTCATGGATCCAGGATCATGGCCCTCACCCTCATAAAGTGTGTTTCTACCGGATATATAGTCTCATCTGATATGAATTTGCAGCTGGATCTGAGTGAGGCTGAAATGGGACAGTCATGGGAAGAGTTCTGATATGTGAGTCTAAAGAGAAAAAATTATGTTTTTCTCTATGTAAAAAAAAATAGTATCCAAATCAGCCTTAAAGCCGGATTTAACTATTGGTCATATCATTTTTGTGTGTGTGTATAAAAACTTACCCAAGTGAGTTAATAAAAGTAAATTGGTGGTTTAACTAGAACATTGAATATGGAAGGTCATTGTCACAAGGGTATAGTTTATCAGAATAACTCATGTTTCCATGGATATTCAGAGCTGATATTAACAAGGATCCAGTTCTCATTTTTTCTGGGTGTAGAGGCTCTTAGAGAAAAAATAAACACTCGAGGTTTCTTACAGTGTCTTCCTTTCCAATAATAATGATGCTTTCTACTTTCCAGTGGAGGGGGCAGTTTTTTGCAGTTGCCTATCTCTCATCCCCCGAGGAGACCTTAAACTTTGAGGAAAGTTTATGCCAATGTTGCTGGTTAAGTGACATTCCCCAGAGGCCTCTTCTAGGAGTTAAATTGTGAAGTTGTTAAAACCATGAGGAAAACTGATACAGAAACACCAATTGCCAAACAAAGTGGGCTCCTCTGGAGACAACCCCACGGTATGCATGCCCTGATGAGGCATCTCACTCTTTGGAGATAATTGTTTTGAGGTGTTTAAACAATTATGTGCTTACTTCATGAAAACATTCATAACATTTTAATAACACAATCATCTGTAAGCTTTCTAATGAGCCCCCAAGTGACCTTGGTAAAACAAGACCTTGCTTGGCAACAGCAATTTCCAAGAAGACCATTTTTAATTGCTTAGAAACTGCAAACTTATGGCATTAGCAGCTGCTGCTTGCTCTGTATGGAATGGGTGGGCTCCTCCCTGGTACAGGTCCTGGTGAGCACATGTATTTAGTACAAGTTAATGGCTGGCATGATCTGGAGTCTCAGAGAAAGGATAAATATTGTAGGGGTCTCCAGAATTATTCAGTCACCTGCTTTCCATAGCAAAAGAAAGAATTCACACTCCAGAATTTCAAATCTTTGTTTTGTGTTTGTGTGAGCTGGAATAATCTAATTAAATACTCCATGAAAACAACAAACCATGCTGCTAATTTTCAATGTAGTGTATACATCAGTTAAGAACACAGCTTTTAAAATTGTATTCTTTAAAAAAATTGGATTCTTATTTGAACAATGGCCTACCCATTGTTAGATATGTGACCTTAGAGAAGGTTCTCAGCAATTCTGTGACTCAATTGCTTTTCTGTAAAATGGCACTAACAGTTACTCTCTCTCCTCGTTGCTGTGAATATCAGGTAGGCTAATATATGTTAGTCCTATCCTATAATCCTATATAAGGTCTAAACATTCTCCCTCTTTTCCAAATAACAATGGGTGTTTTTTACAGTTCTGTATTTCAAATATCACTTTTGTGTTAATGGTTTTAAAATTTGTATTTCTTACACAGAAAATAAAAAATGAAACTAAGAAAACCATAATGGTCTTGACTAATATTGTACTGGTATTTAACAGTAAATGCCCAACTTCAGACAGAAGTCTGCTGACTACAAGTCTGGTGGTGCTCCCAGCTCCCCACAGCTATTTCTATGCCCACTCATGATGGCTGTTACAGCCAATTTTTCCAGTGCTGGGAGAGTTGAAACAGGAGAAAAACTGCATCTGAAAGAAATAACCATTGACTATTTTGTTTCACTTAATGTTAAATATCAAAATAGAGGATCGGGTTCACAATCTGATAGCATAAACACCTCACTCTATGTCTCCCACTAAATACAACCACAAAATCTGAACAGAATACAATAAGAAGCTACTTGAACACCCTGAAAAGTAAATATTAGCAGATGGACTGAGGAAGAATAGTGGAATTCAAAGAACTACCATATTAGAAGTCTTTACCATTTTCCCCCTCCAGAATCTCTCAACCTGAGCTTAACACAATCAGAAACACAGAAGTAAGACAGTTAGCACCACACCATGGTCAGAGAGAGCTCTAGGAGAAGCCCTCTGTCTCTGGTTCAATGAGATGAAGGGGAATCCTTGGTGTTTGGAATGAATACCAAAATCTATCTTAGTGCAAATTCTTGAGAGGATAGAACCAATAGGAAGAGTATAGAGAGATAAATTTATTTAAATCTCTGGCAGGCTGGACTCCCTGGCAGAGCTGAGGCTACAGTTCAAGCCTTAAGACTGTCTGATTAAAGACCCACACAGGAGCTGATGATCAGGTCCAGTTATTTTTTTCTCTTTTCTCTATTTATCATGCCCAGCCTATTCTATGGCAGCAGTGGGAACCCAGGTGTAAAATTTCTGATACAGGAGAACCTACAGTTCCCTGAGAGTGGAGCAAACCCCACTGGCATTTTCTTTCTTCCAGCTGCTCTTCAAGTTTAGTGCAGTTGAGGAAGCACATGGTAGACCAGGGTAATTAGAGCTCTAAGTCTCTAACCAGAGGACAAAAAGGGATCCCACAGGACCAGATATTACCAAGGAGATAAAAGAGTGATAAAAAATTTTGCATGTAAAAAATAAAAAAATAAAAAATAAAAAATTTTGCGTGTATGAATCTGATATGAAATAGCATAAAAAATGTTAATAACTGAACTTTCTGATGGGACAGTGGGATTGATCTGAAGAACCTGAAGAAACTTTGAAGATTGAACTAACATTGCCACCACAGCCCAGAGAGGTGTGCTGGAACCTGAGGCTTAAACTTAAGCAGATTAATTGCCTGTTAATGCATCCACATTCTCCACAGGGTTTATTTTATTTATTATTTTTTAAACTTAAGAAAGAACACTGTATACAAACTTACTTTTTTTTAATTTTAATTCAAGTAGTCAACATATGGTACATTATTAGTCTTAGATGTAAAGTTCAGTTCATCGGTTGCATATAACACCCAGCGCTCATTACATCATGTACTCTCCTTAATGCCCATCGCCAAGTTACCCATCCCCTCACCTACTTCCCCTCCAGCAACCCTCAGTTTTTTTCATATAGTTAGTCTCTCCTGGTTTTTCTCCCTCCTTTCTGACTTCCCATTCATTCCTCCCCTTCCTCTATAATATACTGTGCTGTTTTCCATATTCTGCATGTAAGTGAAACCACAAGATATTTGTCTTTCTCTGACTGACTTATTTCGCTCAACATAATACCCTCCAGTTCCATCCAGGTTGATGCAAATATTAAATATTCCTACTTTCTGATGGCCATAGACATTTAGGCTCTTTCAACAGCTTGGCTATTATGGACATTGCTGCTATGAGCATTGGGGTGCAGGTGGCCCTTTGGATCACTACATTTGTATCTTTAGGGTAAATAACTAGTAGTGCAATTACCGGGTAATAGGGTAACTCTATTTTTAACTTTTTGAAGAACATCCATACTGTTTTCCAGTGTAAAGAAATGGCTCAGTTTTGTTCTTCTGCAAGTGACTGTCCAATTTTCCCAGCACCATGTATTGAAGGCACTGTCCTTTTTCCATTGGATACTCTTTCCTGCTTTGTCGAAGATTAGTTGACATTGAGTTGAGGGTCCGTTTCTGAGTTCTTTATTCTCTTCCATTGATCTATGTATCTGTTTCTGTGCCAGTGCCATGCTGTCTTGATGATCACAGCTTTGTAATAGAGCTTGAGTTCAGGCATTGTGATGTTCCAGCTTTGGTTTTCTTTTTAAACATTCCCCTGGTGATTTGGGGTCTTTTCTGGTTCCATGCAAATTTTAGGATTGTTTGTTCTGGCTCTGTGAAAAATGCCAGTGGTATTTTGATAGAGATTGTATTGAATATGTAGATTGCTCTAGATAGCAGAGACATTTTGACAATATTTATTCTTCCAATCCATGAGCATGGAACATTTTTCCATTTCTTTGTGTCTTCCTCAATTTCTTTCATGAGTGTGCTGTTGTTTTTAGAGCATAGATCTTTTGCCTCTTCGGTTAGGTTTTTTCCAAGCTGTCTTATGGTGTTTGGTGCTGTTGTAAATGGAATCAATTCCTTAATTTCTCTTATTAGTGTATAGAATTGTAAATTACTTCTTTTTTTTGGTTGGGTACAGTATACTTTATTGATGGTACATGACAAGGTAGGATTCCCCAAGACCCTCCCCCTCTTCAGGGAGTCTGGGGTGGAAACAGTGGAGGTCTGGAGATTCTCAGTGTTTCAGGGGTAAGTTGAGGCAGGGACTCCCCAGCAGCTCAGGGCCTCTCTCTTCCTCTTGCTCTCACTGGGGCTGGTGGTGCAGGGGGCTCTTACTCCTTGGAGGCCATGTGGACCATAAGGTTCGCCACCCACTGTGATGGGTGAATTTGTAGCCAAATTCATTGTCATACCAGGAAATGAGCTTGAGAAAGTGGCCATTGAGAGCTATGCCAGACCTAGCATTGAAGGTGAAAGAGTGGGTGTCACTATTAAAGTCATAGGAGACAACCTGGTCTTTGGTGTAACCCAGAATGCCCTTGAGGGTGCCCTCTGATGTCTGCTTCACCACTTTCTTGATGTCGTAGTATTTGGCGGATTTCTCCAGGCAGCAGGTCAGATCCATGACAGACATATTGGAGGTGGGGACACAGAAGGCCATGCCAATGAGCTTCCTGTTCAGCTCAGGGATGACTTTGACTACAGGTTTGGCCATGCCAGTGGAAGCAGGGATGATGTTCTGGGCAGCCCCTTAGCCATCATGTCACAGCTTCCCAGAGGGGCTGTCCACGGTCTTCTGGGTGGCAATAATGGCATGGATGGTGGTCATGAGTCCCTCCATGATGCTGAAGTTGTCATGGATGACCTTAGCCAGAGGAGCCAAGCAGTTGGTGGTGCAGGAGGCATTGCTGACAATCTTGAGGGAGTTGTCATACTTCTCATGGTTCACACCCATCATGAACATGGGGCATCATCAAAAGGAGCAGAGATGGTGACCCTCTTGGTGCTACCCTTCAAGTGAGCCCCAGCCTTCTCCACGGTGTTGAAGACCCCAGTGGACTCCACAACATACTCAGCACAAGCATCACCCCATTTGATGTTGATGGGATCTCACTCCTAGAAGATGGAGTCAGAATTTCCATTGATGAAAAGCTTCCCATTCTCAACCTTTACTGGGCTGTGGCATTTGCCATGAGTGGAATCATACTAGAACATGTATACCATGTAGTTCAGGTCAATGGCCGGGTCATTGATGGGGACAATATCTACATTACCAGAGTTAAAAGCTGCCCTGGGCTATGGTGAATGCTGTGAAAGGTGTAAGCCTGATGATTCACAGACCTGTACCCCTGGGGCAAATAATAGAAAATAAATAAATAAATAAATAAATAAATAAATAAATAAATAAATAAATAAATAAATAAATAAAAGCAGCCCTGGGGAACAGGCGCCCAATATGACCAAATCCATTCACTCCAAACTTCACTGCTGTGTCTCGGGGACGTGGCTGACACTGCACCAAAAGATGTGGCTGTCTGTCAAATGGGGAAGAGCATAAAGCCTGTAACTGATTTCTGTGCATATATTTAAATCCTACTACACTGAGGGAAGACAAAAAGATGGCAGAGGAGTAGGAGACCCTATTTCTTTTTTTTTTAATTTCATTATTTGCCCCAGGGGTACAGATCTGTGAATCATCAGGCTTACTGGAGACCCTAATTCAACTTCTCCTCTGAATTGAGCTGGATATCTACCAGGCCACTCTAACACCCATGAAATCAGCCTGACATGTAAGAAGATATACCCAAATCTCTTATGAAAAGAATATCTCCAGCAGTTGGTTTCAAGGTATGAAGCAGGGAGCCATGATTCTGTGGGCAGATATCAGAAGATAAATGGAAGGGGGGAGCCTCCAGGATCCTGTGCTGCCAGAGAACAAAAGCCTCCTGTGCTGGGGACTAGGCACAGGCTCATTGACTGGTAGTGGTGAGCAAAGGACTTTAGGGCAGTCTCCCAGACTGAAATCTGGAGCTGCGGGGGCATGCATGTGAACTGGGTGTGGGTGGTGGCTTTAGAAACACAAAGGGCAGATATGTGCCTGGACCTGGATCAAGGTCTTGGAGTCCTGCTGTGGGAAACACAACCCAGGACAATGCAGTTTTTTGCATCACAGACATAAACAGAGTCAGTATGGCCTGGAGTTTTAATATGGTCACTTCTGCTCTGACTCTTGGAAGAGACATGGAAACCTATCAGAGATAGCCCCAAGAGAAAAAAAGCCCCCAAAAACAAGTTTTCACTGAGCCCATCCCCCACCACAGGGGGCAAGGCAATTCTGCCCAAACAGGATTGCCTGAATAACAGCAAAGACAGCAGGACCCTCACCCAGAAGACAGGCTGGAAGAACAAGAGGCCAACAACTCCAAGATCCTTATAAAACAGGTGCATCTTGCTTTGGTTGTGGTCAATAATCTGGAGAGGAGGGGCAAGATGACAGAGAAGTGGAGTCCCTGTTTCAATGAGTCCCCTGCAGTGAGCTAAATATCTACCAGAACACTCAGCAACCATAAAATCAGCCTGAGAAGTAAGATTATATACTTCTCGATCTGTACAGAGGCAGAAGATCATCACAAGTAAGGGGCACCTTGACTGGATCATGATTAATATATTCAGCTATTCATCCCCTCAACCACCTCTCACCAAAATGACTAGGAAGAGGAACACCCAGCAGAGGAAAAATTCAGAGACCATGACCTCTGCCACAGAACTATTGGATATGGACATAAACAATATGTCAGAAATGGAATTCAGGGTAAAAATTGTCCAGGCAATGCTTACATTGGAGAAGACCATCAGTGGCGACATAGAATCTCTAAGGGCAAAGTGAGAGCTAATCTGGTGGAAGTCAAAAATACTATTGAGGAGATCCAATCTAGTCTAGATAGCTAGGATAACTGAGGCAAGAAATTGAATTAGTGATCCATAAGATAGGCTGATAGAAAAGCAGCCTCAGGAGAAGGCATGGAATAAACAATGTAGAACCCATGAAAACAGAATTAGGGAAATAAACGACTCCATGAAACATTCCAATGTCAGAATTATTGAGATCCCTGAGGGGGTGGAGAAAGAGAGAAGACTGTAAGTGGTGGTTGACCCTCTTGGTGCTACCCTTCAAGTGAGCCCCAGCCTTCTCCATGGTGTTGAAGACCCCAGTGGACTCCACAACATACTCAGCACAAGCATCACCCCATTTGATGTTGATGGGATCTCGCTCCTGGAAGATGGAGTCAGAATTTCCACTGATGAAAAGCTTCCCATTCTCAACCTTTACTGGGCTGTGGCATTTACCATGAGTGGAATCATACTAGAACATGTGATGAACATAGGGATGAAAATTTCCCTAATCTGGGGAATGGAACAAGTTGTGTCCTAGAGGCAGAGAGGACACCCCCCAAGATCAATGAGTCTAGAAAGACCCCCAGACACTTAATTATGAGATTCATGAATCATAAATTCAGACAGGAGATCTTACGGGCAGTTAGGGGCAAGAGATTCCTTACATATGGAGGAAGAACCATCAGTATAACGTCAAACCTGCCCAAAGAAACCTGGAAAGCCAGAAAGGACTGGCAAGACATATTCAGGGCACTAAATGAGAAGAACATGCATCCAAGAATAGTTTATCCAGCAAGGCTGACATTCAGAATGGATGGAGAGATAAAAAGCCTCCAAGATTGGCAAGGTCTAAAAGATTATGTGACCACTAAGCCAGCATTACAAGAAATATTAAGGGGGGTCCCATAAAAGAACAAAGAACCCAAGAGTGACATAGAACAAAAAGTTAAAGAGACAATTCAGAGAAACAAGGATTTCACAGGCAACATTATGTCAATAAAAATTTACCTTTCAATAATCACTCTCAACGTGAATGGCCTAAATGCTCCCATAAAAAGGCACAGGATTGCAAACTGGATAAAGTGACAGGACACATTTTGAACCTAAAGATATATCCACACTGAAAGTGAAGGGATGGAGAACCATCTTTCATGACAATGGACCTCAAAAGAAAGCTGGGATAATGATTCTCATATCAGATAAATTAGATTTTAAGTTAAAGACTATACTCAGAGATACAGAAGGACACTACATCATTCTTAAAGGGTCTATCCAACAAGAAGAGGTAACGATGGTAAACATTTATGCCCCCAACATGGGAGGAGCCAACTACATTAGCCAACTGTTAAACAAACAAAAAAAAAACAGTCATATTGATATGAACACATTAATTGTTGAGGAACTTAACACGTCACTCTCAGCAATAGACAGATCATCTAAACATAAAATCAAAAAAGAAACAAGATCTTTGAATGACACATGGGATTAGATGGACCTCATAGATATATACAGAACATTTCACCCTAAAACAAAAGAATACTCATTCTTCTCGAGCGCACATGGAACTTTCTCCAGAATAGACCACATACTTGGTCACAAATCATGGCTCAACTGATACGAAAAGATTAGGATTATCCCGTGCATATTCTCAGACCACAATGCTTAGAAACTGGAACTCAATCACAAGAAAAAGTTTAGAAGGAATTCAAACACTTGGAAGCTAAATTCCGTCCTTCTCCAGAATGTATGGATCAACCAGAAAATCAAGGAAGAACATAAACAATTCATGGAAACTAATGAGAATGAAGACACATTGGTCCAAAACCTATGGGATACAACAAAGTCGGTCCTGAGGAGGAAATACATAGCCATCCAAGCCTCACTCAAAAAAATTGAAATATTCAAATACAACAACTCTCTTTACACCTTAAGGAATTGGAAAATCAAAGACAAATTAAGCCAACCCCAAGCACAAGAAGGAAATAACTAAGATTAGAGTAGAGATCAATGAGTTAGAAACTAGAGATACAGTAGAACACATCAACAAAACTAGAAGCTGATTCTTTGAAAGAATTATTAAGAATGATAAACCACTGGCCAAATTAATACAAAAGAAAAGAGAGATGAATCAAATCAACAAAATTATGAATAAAAAGGGAGAGATCACAAATAATACCAAGGAAATAGAAACATTCATCAGAAATTATTATCAACAACTATATGCCAAAATTAAGCAACCTAGAAGAAATGGATACATTCCTGGAAACCTATAAACTTCCAAGACTGAAAACAGGAAGAAACTGACAACCTGAATAGACCAATACCTACTGAAAATATTGAAGCAGGGATTAAAACCTCCCAAAAAAACAAGAGTCCAGGACCTGAAGGATTCCCTGGGGAATTCTACCAAACATTCAAAGAAGAAATAATACCTATTCTCCTGAAGCTGCTTCAAAATATAGAAACAGGGGAAACTTCGAGACCCTTTCTATGAATCCAGGATTACCTTGATCCACAAACCAGGCAAAGATGCCATCAAAAAGGAGAATTTCAGACCAATATCCCTGATGAATATGGATGCCAAGATTCTCAACAGCAATCTAGCTAATAGGACCCAACACTACATTAAAAATGTTACCCACTGTGACCAGGTGGGATTTATCCCTGGGATTGAAGGGTGGTTCAACATTCACAATTCAATGAATGTGATAGAACAAATTAATAAGAGAAGAGAGAAGAACCACATGGTCCTCTCAATTGATGCAGAAAAAGCATTTGACAAAATACAGCATCCATTCCTGATTGAAACTCTTCAAAGAACAGGGATAGAGGAACATTCCTCAACTTCATAAAATCTATCTATGAAAAACCCACAGTGAATATCATTCTCAATGGGGAAAAACTGACAGCCTTCCCATTGAGATCAGGAACACGACAAGGATGCCCATTCTCACCGCTGTTGTTCAACATAGTACTAGAAGTCCTAGGAACAGAAATCAGACAACAAAAAGAACTAAAAGGTATTCAAATTGTCAAAGAGGTCAAACTCTCTCTCTTTGAAGATGATATGATACTTTATGTGGAAAACCCAAAACACTCCACCCCTAAATTACAAGAACTCACACAGCAATTCAGTAATGTGGCAGGATACAAAATCAATCCACAGAAATCAGTTGCTTCCTTATACACTGGCAATAAAAATATAGATAGGGAAATTAGAGAATCTATTCCATTTACTATAGCACCAAGAACCATAACATACCTTGGAATAAACCTAACCAAAGAGGTAAACGATCTGTACTCAAGGAACTACAGAACACTCATGAAAGAAATTGAAGATACAAAAAGATGGAAAATCATTCCATGCTTGTAGATAGGAAGAATAAACATTGTTAAAATGTCTATACTGCCCAGAGCAATCTATACTTTCAGTGCCATCCTGATCAAAACATAGACCAATGGAATAGAGTGGAGAGTCCAGATATGGACCCTCAACTCTATGGTCAAATAATCTTCAATAAAGCAGGAAAAAATATCCAGTGGAAAAAAGACAGTCTCTTCAATATGTGGTGCTGGGAAAATTGGACAGCTATGTATAGAAGAATGAAACTTAACCATTGTCTGGCACAAAAACAGACACATAGACCAATGGAATAGAGTGGAGAGTCCAGATATGGACCCTCAACTCTATGGTCAAATAATCTTCAATAAAGCAGGAAAAAATATCCAGTGGAAAAAAGACAGTCTCTTCAATATGTGGTGCTGGGAAAATTGGACAGCTATGTATAGAAGAATGAAACTTAACCATTGTCTTATACCATACACAAAGATAAACTCGAAATGGATGAAAGACCTCAACCTGATGCAAGAATCTACCAAAATCCAGGCACCTGGGTGGCTCAGTGGGTTAAAGCCTCTGCTTTCGGCTCAGGTCATGATCTCAGCGTCCTGGGATCGAGGCCCACATCGGGCTCTCTGCTCAGCAGGGAGCCTGCTTCCTCCTCTCCCTGTCTCTCTGCCTGCCTCTCTGCCTACTTGTAATCTCTCTCTCTGTGTCAAATAAATAAATAAAATCTTTTAAAAAAAAGAATCTACCAAAATCCTAGAGAAGAACAAAGGCAGTAACCTCTAGACATCAAACACAGTAACTTCTTTCCAGACATGTCTCCAAAGGCAAAGGAAACAAAAGCAAAAATGAACTTTTGGGACTTCATCAAGATAAAAAGTTTCTGCACAGCAAAGGAAACAGTCAACAAAACAAAGAGGCACCCCACAGAATGGGAGAAGATATTCACAAATGACACTACAGACAAAGTTGATATCCAAAATCTATAAAGAACTTCTCAAGCTCAATGGCCAAAAACAGATAATCATGTCAAATAATGGGCAGAAGAGATGAACAGGCACTTCTCCAAAGAAGACATAAAAATGACCAACAGACAGATGAAAAAATATTCATCATCACTAGCCATCAGGGAAACTCTTTTTATTATTATTATTATTATTATTATTATTATTATTATTATTATTATTATTATTATTATTATTATTATTATTATTATTATTATTATTATTATTATTATTTACCCCAGGGGTACAGGTCTGTGAATCATCAGGCTTACACCTTTCACAGCATTCACCATAGCACAAACCCTCCCCAGTGCCCATAACCCATCCAGCCTATCCCTACCCTCCCACCCCCCAGTAACCCTCAGTTTTGGGAAATTCAAATCCAAACCACAAAGAGATACCACCTTACACCAGTTAGAATGGCCAAAATCAACAGGACAGGAAACAAGTGTTGGAGAGGATGTGGAGAAAGGGGAACTCTCTTTCACTGTTGGTGGGAATGCAAGTTGGTGCAGCTACTTTGGAAAACAGTGTGGAGGTTCTTCAAAAAATTAAAAATAGAGCTACCCTATGACCCAGAAATTGCACTACTGGGTATTTACCCCAAAGATACAGATGGAGTGAAAAGAAGGGCCATATATACCACAATATTCATAGCAGCAATATCCACAATCGCCAAGCTGTGAAAAGAGCCGAGATGCCCTTCAACAGATGAATGGATAAAGAAGATGTGGTCCATATATACAATGGAATATTATTCAGTCATCAGAAAGGATGAATACCCAACTTTTGTATCAACGTGGACTGCCCTGGAGGAGATTATTCTGAGTGAAATGAGTCAAGCAGAGAAAGTCAATTATCACATGGTTTCATTCACTTGTGTAACGTAAGGAATAAAATGGAGGACTCTAGAGGAAGGGAAGGAGAAGTGAATTGGGGTAAATCAGAAGGGGAGATGAACCGTGAGACTGTGGACTCTGAGAAACAAACTGAGCATTATGGAATGGAGGGGGGAGGGGTGATGGGTGAGCCTGGTGGTCGGTATTAAGAAGGGCACATACTGCATGGAGCACTGGGTGCAGTGGGGCTGTACCAGCTTGCATTCATAAACAATGAATCTTGAATCACTGAAGAAATAAAGTAAAAAGAAAGAAAAAAATAAAGTAAAAAGAAAGAAAGAAAGAAAGAGAGAGAGAGAGAGAGAGAGGGAGGGAGGGAGGGAGGGAGGAAGGAAGGAAGGAAGGAAGGAAGGAAGGAAGGAAGGAAGGAAGGAAGGAAGAACATGTGATTCCTACTCTCTTTTCTAACTATAGTTACTATGCAACATACACTTTCTATTGCCCTTCTCAAACAATAAGTAGTTACCTTTCTGCATATTTTCTCCAAGTCGGTGATCTAATTTTTTCAGCAAAGCCTTTATTTTTGTATTTTATTTTTTATTATGTTCAATTAATCAATATATTATACATCATTAGCTTTTGATGTGGTGCTCAATGATTCATCATGTGTGTAGAACACCCAGTACACATCACAACACATGCCCTCCTTAATGCTTATCACCCATTTATCCCACCCCCCACCTCCCCTCCCTTCTGCGACCCTCAGTTTGTTTCCCAGAGTCCAGAGTCTCTTATGACTTGTCTCCCTCTCTGATTTCTTCCCATTAAGTTTTCACTCCCTTCCCCTATGGTCCTCTGTGCTACAGCTTATGTTCCATATATGAGTGAAACCATATGCAATTGTCTTTCTCTGTTTCACTTACTTCATTTAACATAATGTCCTCCAGTCCCATCCATGTTGATGCAAAACTTGGGTATTCATTCTTTCTGATGGCTGAGTAATATTCCATTGTGTATATGGACCACACCTTCCTTAACCATTAATCTGTTGAAGGGTATCTCAGCTCCTTCCACAGTTTGGCTATTGTGGACATTGCTGCTATGAACATTTGGGTACAGGTGCCCCTTCTCTGCACTACCTCTGTATCTTTGGGATAAATACGTAGTAGTGAAATTTTGGGGTTGTAATGTAGCTCTATGTTAACATCTTGAGGAACCTCCATATTGTTTTACAGTGGTGCTATACCAGCTTGCATTCCCACCAACAGTATAAGAGGGTTCCTATTTCTCCACACCCTCTACAACATTCGTTGTTTCCTATCTTGTTAATTTTGGCTACTCTAACTGGTATAAAGTGGTATCTCATGGTGGTTTTGATTTGTGTTTTCCTGATGGCTAATGATGTTGAACATTTTTTTCGTGTGTCTGTTAGCCATTTGTATGTATTCTTTGGAGAAGTGTCTGTTCGTGTCTTCTGCCCATTTTTTTACTTTATTATCTGTTATTTGGGTGTTGAGCTTGAGAAGTTCTTTATTTTTTTTTTTTAAAGATTTTATTTATTTATTTGACACAAAGAGAGAGATTACAAGTAGGCAGAGAGGCAGGCAGAGAGACAGGGAGAGGAGGAAGCAGGCTCCCTGCTGAGCAGAGAGCCCGATGCGGGCCTGGATCCCAGGACGCTGAGATCATGACCTGAGCCGAAAGCAGAGGCTTTAACCCACTGAGCCACCCAGGCGCCCTGAGAAGTTCTTTAGATCTTGGATATCAGGCCTTTGTCTGTAGTGTCACTTGGGAGTATCTTCTCCCATTCCGTGGGTTGCCTCTTTGTTTTGTTGACTATTTCCTTGCCTATGGAGAAGTTGTTTATCTTGATTAAGTCCCAAAAGTTCATTTTGCTTTTATTTCCCTTGTCTTTGGAGCAGTGTATTAAAAAGAAACTGCTGTGGCCAAGATGGAAGAAGTTACTTCCTGTGTTCTCCTCAAAGATTTTGATGGATCCCTGTCTCACGTTGAGGTCCTTCATCCATTTTGAGTTTATCTTTGTTTAGATAAAGAATTCTTAAATTCTAAGTAACCTAAAAATAGTAACCTGTTATGTGGGCTTATTTCTAGAAACATTCTTCTAGGATATTCCAGTTTGGGGACACCAACATGAAAATAACCTGGGATTGAGAAACTATGACTGTCTTCTTTCCAACATGAAAATAAATTGTCATCCCATGCAACTGGGGAATAAACTAAATTTAATTGCCAGAAGAACCAGAGATAAAACATCATTTCATCATGAATCACATAGCTCTGTCAAGAGCAGTGTAATGTGAACTCAGTCCATTGATTATGATGCTTTATTAAGAAGAACTTAATAAAAGGAGAAAAGCCAAAAACATGACTTAGATAATAAGAAGAGGAATATAATAAACATAGATGAGAAGCAGTAGGATAAAGACTTTCACATTCCTCAACATAAGTGGTAATTCACAAAGGAAGAAATGCACTAGAAGGTGATGACCATCAAGCACAATTGCATGAAAGAGTGGCCCCATAGTTTGAATGAAGGATTCAGGAATGGACAGTATCACTAAGAAGAAAATATCTAAAGACAGGAACAACCATGTCTCTTTCACAGGACTAACTAAACTAAAGCTCAAGAATGTGTACACTTAGAATTGAGTGTGTTGATTGTTCACTATTTGTCCCAACACTACAATCAACTTATAAGTGTCACTAGCAGAGAAAGTCAATTATCATATGGTTTCACTTACTTGTGGAAGATAAGGAATAAGATGGAATGGAATGGACTTAAAATCTAGAACAGTCACTCTTTTTTTAATTTTATTTTTTCAGTGATCCAAGATTCATTTTTTATGCACCACACCCAGTGCTCTATACAATACGTGCCCTCCTTAATACCCATGACCAGTCCTGCCCATCCCCCCTCTCACATCCCTCCCATAACCCTCAGTTTGTTTCTCAGAGCCCACAGTCTCTCATGGTTCATCTCTCCTTCTGATTTACCCCAATTCACTTTCCCTAGAGTCCTCCATTTTATTCCTTATGTTCCACAAGTAAATGAAACCATATGATAACTGACTTTCTCTGCTTGACTTACATTTCTATCCACTCAATCTGGATGTCTTTCTTCCTCTCCCCATTTCTATCTACCAATCTTCATTGTTTCAAAGTTCAGCTTCAATGACACAATTTCCTTCAAATGAAACTTAAGTTTCTTCCTTCTTTGAAACTGCAGAACTCCCACTGCCCCCACTCAACACAGGTGTATTTGTGCAATTTATATTCACCATTTCACCATAATCTTTGAGGATACTTGTCCTTTCTTACTCATCTATTTCCTAGTAGATATCTGGGGGACACCATGTTTGGTAATGGATTACTACTGTTTGAATGTCAGGCACTCTGGCATAATTTCCAGGGGCAGGGGAAGAGAGCTCCTTCCTTTCCTCGCATATTCAGAATGTTGTAGCACTTAAAAAAAAACTTCACATCTACCATATCATCTTATTCTCATGCAATCGTGAGTTATGATTTCAAAAACTAAAAGTGACAGAAGATACCTGACTCTTCTAAGCTCACACAGTTAACAGAATAGAAAAACAATTATCCTATCTCCAAATTTGAAACAATGCTCCCCAGGTGGTACTCAAGTCATGATATGTAGATGGCAGCTGCCCCTCCTACAGAAGAGACTAAGGATCATGAGTCACCATGTGAAGCATGGATATTTCACAGAGTTACAGGAAAATGGCTCCTTCCTCTCTTATCTAAGACCATGATAGCTCATATAATATAAGAAAAAAAAATGTTTCCAGGGATTCACAGCATAGGAAGATCTTAAGGATGGCCATGAATAACCCATAAAGAATTGCTCTAAGAAAATTCAGGGCTGCCTGGGTGGCTCAGTGGGTTAAGGGGCTGCCCTCAGCTTGGGTCATGATCCCAGGGTCCTGGGATTGAGCTCCACATTGGGCTTCTTGCTCAGTAGGGAGCCTGCTTCTCCCCTGCCTGCCATTCCCCCTTCTTGTGCTTTCTTGCTCTCTGTCTCTCTCTCAAAAATAAATAAATAAATAAATAAATAAATAAATAAATAAATAAATAAATAAATAATGTAATCTTAAAAGAAAGAAGAAAATCCATGAGAAAGTGCGCCTTCCCGGCTCTCAGTCCTGACTTCCTGTTTCCAAGGGACTCATGGCCTCTTTATTAGAAGTAATTCTCAAAAAAGGAACCTAGAAATGCAGAATACTTAAATTGCAAGATCTCCAAAGTACATTATCCAATCCCTTACTTATAACTGAAATGACATAATAAACACATAAACTGAGCATAGCAAGAGTTCCATAAATAAAAACTAGCATGCAATTATACCAAGTCCACATGAGAGACAGCTTCTCCTGATAAAGTCACACAATATGCATTCCTGATGTTGTTCACCACAATGCAGGGTATTCTAGTCTCTCCTCCTTTTTGCAGAATGAAGATGTTGTCTTTTATTTAATAAAGAATCAACAAACCAGCAGAGGGACATTCTGAGTGATCAAATTACCAGAAACAAAGGAAGCCCCAAGCTTACACATACTCAGCCTATTCCACCCAAAGCATGGATAGTTTGATTACTCCCTCCCTGGGGCCATCATGTTAGGAGTTAGCTGGACAATTAGGTAGTCAGGGCCAGGGTACCCAGCAAGAAAACAGGGATCCAGGACAGATAAGACAAGACCACAATAACATACTGTCTAGCAGCTTCTGGAGAAGTGACTTTTGCAAAAGATCCTGGACAAAACCATTAACCATAAAACATTTGTCACTGCCACTAGTTAAGACTTAAGTCCCCAGATGTCAGCCCAAAAAGACCATGAGCACTATTAACCTGATAGGTAGACATACGTGATCAAAACCCTGACTGGCATGCCTTAGCCACCAATCTGCAGGAGGCCCACACTCTGGTTGCTTCAAATAGTTCCACAAAAGAGCTTATAACACCCCTAGATTTAAATTCCAAAATGGCAACCCTCTTGGGTCCCTTCCTTCTCCTGAAGCTTTGTACTAAGGCTTAATAAATTTTGCTTTGCTGCCCACCACTCTTCACTTGGCCTAACTCTTCACTCTTCCAAGTGGTATTCCCAAGAATCTCGGACACTAAAAGAATAGAAATCCTGTAACAGTAACAGTCCCCTTTCCCACCTGTCTCTGTCACAGAGCAAGGCAGGTGAAACGGTATCTCCAAGAGAAGTGGAGCTCTAGCTGAGAAATTAGAAAATACTTACTCATCTGTGATGGAAACTATGCCAGAGGAGCAGAGATTACCATTCAGACTCTTAGAACCTGATGTGGGACTGCTTTTATGAGCATAAGGAAGTGGCAGATAATAATGGCCCCTGGGGACTCTGCATGAGGGGTCTTTACCTGCATGCCTCCTGGATCCCTGGAGGCCAGTGCAAGGATTGGTGTGGGTGCCAGGATGCTCCTCGACGCAGATGATTCCCATGTCCTGCAGGGCTGTTTCCACAGAATTTGAGACATATCTCTGGGATGTCAGGCACAGGTCCTGAGACTTGCTCCCATGGCCCCCTCCAGTGGCCATCCTCCAGTGGCTCTAGTACCATTGTAGCTCTGTTTCAGGTAGTCTCATCAGGAGTCAGAACTGCTCATCCTGGCCCACAGCTGACCACTGAGAAACATCCTATACCCTTTCCCCACCGTCAGAGGGGATGCAGCTCAGTAGTTTCTTGTTGCTTTACCACAGGTGGATATATAGGTCCTTAGACTCTAAAATTCCCAGCATATGATCAAACTCTCTCACTGGATCTCTTTTTCTCTGCTGAATTAAGAAGAAGCATCCTCATTTCCTTCTGGAACTGGGGAAGCTTTTATAGCACTCCAAGTCTCACCAAGGGAAGTTCATGCACAGATTAACTCTTCAACCACTGAATGAGTTCATTAAATATCCACTTCTTTGAAGGTCATGCATACGTTGGTGATCTAGGACCTTGCTTTTGGTAGATTTGCTAGTTGGGTTTGAGATCTCACCTGAAACAGAGACATATATCTTAACATCCTGTAAGACGCACAGTGTATTGATACGGGGTGCTAAAAAGTTTTTCAATAAAATTGACTGAGGCACAGAAATATCTGGAGACCACCTCTCCTTTCACCATAAGTGTTCTCCCTCCTGATCCATGTGTTATAATCTTAAGCCATTTTCAAAACAATTTAGCTCCTAATGTGACAATGATGACTTTATAATTCCATCATTCTGTCATCTGTCCCATCATTATGTATCAGAAAAGTTAACACACTAGGAAGCTAAAGATAATGTTAGGATTTTTTTGTTATGATAGTCAACATACAGTACATCATTAGTTTTTGATGTAGTGTTCCATGATCCATTGTTTGCATACAACACCCAGTGCTCCATGCAATCCGCACTGTCCTTAATACCCATCACCAGGCTCACCCATCCCCCTAGCCCCCTCCCCTCTAAAATCCTCAGTTTGTTTCCCGAAGTCCATAGTCCCTCATGGTTCATCTCCCACTCCATTTTGCCCCCATCACTTCTCCCTTCCTTCTCCTAATGTCCTCCATGCTACTCCTTATATTCCGCAAATAATTGAAAACATATGATAATTGGCTTTCTCTTTTTGACTTATTTCACTTGGCACAATCTCCTGCACTCCCACCTATGTTGATGTGAAAGTTGGGTGTTCATCCTTTCTGATGCCTGAGTAATATTCCACTGTGTGTATAAACCATATCTTCTTTATCCATTCATCTGTTGAAGGGCATTTTGCCTCTTTCCACTATTTGGCTATTGTGGACATTGCTGCTATGAACATTGGGGTACATATGGCCCTTCTTTGCACTCCATCTTTGGGGTAAATACCCAGTAGTGCAATTTCAGGGTCATAGGGTAGCTCTATTTTTTTAATTTTTGAGGAATCTCCACACTGTTTTCCAAAGTGGCTGCACCAACTTGCATTCCCACCAACAGTGAAGAGGGTTCCCCTTTCTCCACATCCTCTCCAACACTTGTTGGTTCCTGTCTTGTTGATTTTGGCCATTCTAACTGGTGTAAGATGGTATCTCAATGTGGTTTTGATTTGAGTTTCCCTGATGGCTAGTGATGATGGACATTTTTTCATGTGTCTGTTGGCCATTTGTATGTCTTCTTTGGAGAAGTGTCTGTTCATGTCTTCTGCCCATTTTTTGACAGAATCCTGTCAAAACACAATCTTTTTTTGGGCATTGAGCTTGAGAAGTTCTTTATAGATCTTGGATATCAGCCCTTTATCTGTAGTGTCATTTGCAAATATATTCTCCCATTCCATGGCTTGCCTCTTTGTCTTGTTGACTGTTTCCTCTGTTGTGCAGAAGCTTTTTATCTTGATGAAGCCCAAAAAGTTCATTTTCACTTTTGTTTCCTTTCCTTTTGGAGATGTATCTTGAAAGAAGTTGCTGTGGCCAATGTCATAGAGGTTACTGCCTATGTTTTCCTCTAGGATTTTGATAGATTCCTGTCTCACATTGAGGTCTTTCATCCATTTTGAGTTTATCTTTGTGTGTGGTGTGAGAGAATGGTCAAGTTTCCTGCTTTTTCTTATTCATTTGTAGGAGTTCTTTATTTATGTAGGACCTCATTTGTTATAAAGTTTAGCTTTTGCAAATAACTTCTAGGAATCCAGCATCGGTGAG
Source organism: Ailurus styani (assembly GCA_002007465.1). Classification (NCBI taxonomy): domain Eukaryota; kingdom Metazoa; phylum Chordata; class Mammalia; order Carnivora; family Ailuridae; genus Ailurus; species Ailurus styani. Next base: position 46,864 of record LNAC01000931.1, read on the forward strand.
TTAACTTTATCTATAATATCTTTTATAGAAAATAAATTCTCAATTATGTCATGATAAATCCATAAGTTCTCAGGTTATGGGTTGTGCATTTTGAGGCTTAAGTTTTTCCTCAGAGCAAGGTCACAAATATATTCTCTTATACTTTTATATCAACTTTATAGTTTTCAAATTTAAACTTTTGTTTCTTAATCCATTATTTCACAGAGTTCATCTTATTTTTAGAGTGGAAGCTAGAAATCTAATTTTATTTTCCTTTATTTAGTAATCTGATCTTTCAAAAGTACTACCAAGCTTTCGCATTGTTGTAGTCTCATGCTGAGTACATATTAGGTCTCCATGCAGATACTGGGTCTGTCTCTAAGATCTCTGTCCCATGGATTTTTGTTTGTTTTTGCACCAGAAATCTGAATTTCTATTAATAGGCCTTATGCTAGGCCTTATTCTATGTCTTAATGTCACGTTGAACAATTCTTCCCTTTAAAAGATTTTTATCTAAAATAACCTAGAAAACTGTGAAAATACTACTTTCATACAATCCTTAGAAATTTTTTAAGTTCATCTCATGAAACAAACTGAGAGTTACTGGAGGGTGGGAGGGTATGGATAGGGTGGATGGATTATGGACATTGGGGGGGGTTGTGCTATGGTGAATGCTGTGAAAGATGTAAGCCTGATGATTCACAGACCTGTATCCCTGGGGCAAGTAATAAAAAAAATAAATTTGTGAAGTTCATTGCATTCAGCTTATAAATTATTTGGTGGAAAGTGATATATTTTAATGTCTCTCTAGCCAAAAATACATAATGACTTTTAATTTATGCAAATCTTTTTAAAAGTTTTTATTGAAATTCCAGTTAGTTAAACATAGAGTGTATATCCCCACCACCTGTTTTCCCCATCCCTCACCCACCTCCCCTCTGGTGACCATCAGTGTGTTTCCCTACTATGTGCATCTGTTTTGCTTCTTAAATTCTGCATATGAGTGAATCGTATGATAATTGTCTTTCCCTGATTCACTTAGCATAATACCCTTCAGTTTCATCCATGTCAATGCAACTGGTGGGTACTCATTCTTTCTGATGGGTGAGTAATATTCCATTGTATATATGAACCACGTCTTCTTTATCCATTCATCTGCTGATGGACATTTGGGCTCTATACATAGTTTGGCTACTGTGGACATTGCTATCAACATTGGGATGCATATGCCCCTTCTTTTCACTACATCTGTATCTTTGGGATAAACACCTAGTAGTGTAATTATTGGGTCATAGGGTATTCCTATTTTTAATGCCTTGAGGACTCTCAAGACTGTTTTCCAGAGTGGCTGTGTAGTTTGCATTCCTATGAACGGTGCAAGAGAGTTCCCCTTTCTTCAGGGTTTCCCTGAAATTTAAACATGTAGCTAGTTGATGACACCGGAACATGCAGTTATATAGTGTCTTAGTTATTTGTGACCATTTGTATTTCCATACAAATTTAATTTATTTTATTTCATTTTTTCCCATACAAATTTTATTTTATTTTTAGATTTGTCAAAAAGGTTGAGACTTCAAATTGAATCTATACAAATTTGGGGGAAAGGAGACATCCTTAAAATATTAAACTTCCCAATGCCTAAATATGGTTTATCTCTCCACTTTTATCTGTTTAATTTACGCTTGGTATTTTAGACTTTTTTCCCTAGGTTTTTAGATAGTTTTTTAATAACTGCCTATCTAATTTGTTAAATGTTGGGTGTTTTTTATTTTAATTTATATACTAGGATCTTCAGTATAATATAGAATAGAAGTATTGTTATTTTACTTTCCTGTATTTAGTGATCTGGTCTTTCCAAAGGCCAGAAATTGTTGTCTGTCAACATTTCATTGTTAAGAACCATGTATTCTGTAGGTTTTATATAGATATTTTATCATTTTAAGGATGTTCTCGCTTATTACTAGATTTCCATGAATTATTGTTTTAAATTATTATGTTCAGTTAGCCACTGTATAGTACATCATTAGTTTTTGATGTAGTGTTGAATGATTCATTAGTGACATATAACAACCAGTGTACATCACAACATGTGCCCTCCTTAATACCCACCACACTAGTACTCACTCCCACAGTCTGAATGCCTTTTATTTGTTTTTGTTGTCTGATTGCTGTTGCTAGGACTTCTAGTACTATGTTGAACAACAGTGGTGAGAGTGGGCATCCTTCTCATGTTCCTGATCTTAAGGGAAAGATTTTCAGCTTTTCCCCATTGAGAATGATATTCACCGTGGGTTTTATATAGATGGATTTTATGAAGTCAAGGAATGTTCCCTCTATTGATATACTCTAAAGAGTTCTAATCAGGAGGAGGAGCATGATGGCTGAGGAGTAGGAGACCGATTATAACCAGGTCCCAGAAATTCACCCAGATAGTTATCAAACTATTCTGAACACCTACAAATTCTACAGGAGATCGAAGAGAAGAGCATCAATTCTAGGAACAGAAAATTGACCACTTTCCTGAAGGTAGGCTGTGCGGAGAAGTGAACCTGAAGGGACAGGAAGATAGACCCCAGAGGGAGGGGCCAGCTCCCGGCAAGTGAGAGAGCAGTGGAGCACAACATCAGAACTTTTAGAAGTTGGCCCTACTGAGGGACGTCGCCTCAGAGGCTAAGTGGGAGGTGAAGCCCTTGCAGGGACAGTGTGGTCTCAGGAAACACAGGGAGACAAAAAGACCAGGGGTGTCTGTGAGTGACAGAGCCTCCAGGTATCAGAGAGAAGCTGACTGGAAAGACGGAGCCAAGCTGAGAAGGTGTCTCTCAGCTTGTTGTTACCTTGGGCCGTGATCCAAAGCACAGTTGGGCCACTGCTTTTGAGCGGGGACTCCATGGGCGGCAGATCCAGAAAGACCCCCTCCTTCCTCCTCTGGGAGGAGCGGCATGGGAGCAGCTGCAGGAATCTGCCGGGTTTGGAGATTCTAAATGGGGCCATGCGCCAGAGATAGAAAAACTCAGTCACAGGCTGGGTGAGCTTGGAGTGCAGCCAGAGACCAGGGAGATGGGAGGGATGGACTGCTTTTCATTGAGGATGCACTGAGGAGTGAGGCTCTGAGCTCCCGGCTCCTCTGGGTCAGAGACTTGGAGGCCGCCATTATCTATCCCCTCCTCCAACACGGAACGGAAAGCATTGAGGGAACAAAAGCTCCCGAGAGCAAACCCGAGCTGCTGACTTAGCATGGAACCTGGCGAGGGCAGTGCAATTCCGCCTCCAGCAAAGACACCTGAGAATCACAGCAACAGGCCCCTCCCCCAGAAGACCAGTAAGAACATCCAGCCAAAGCTAAATTCAAGATCGCTGAGAACTGTGGAACTCTGGAGCTAGGGAAAAGCAACGAAGAAAATTAATGGCTTTTTCCCCATGATTCTTCAGTCATTCAAAGCTAAATTCTTTGAATTTTATTTTTTTCTTTCTCTTTTCATTTAAATTTTTTCCTTTTTACTATTTTAAAGTTTTTAACTAATATCTTATCAACACTTTTTATCTTTTTTAATTTTCATTGTTATAGTCCTATTTTATCCCTTCCTTGTATTTAACCATATTTTTATATACAAATAGGGTCTGTTCAATTCACCAGTCTAATAGATAGAGATAGAGTCAGAGACAGAAATAGATATAGAAACAGAAATAGATAATATAGATATAGATATAGGATTTTGCTTTGTTTTTTGTTGTTGTTTTTGTTTGTTTGATTTTTTTTTGCTTTGTTTTTTGCTTTTTCCCTCTTTCTTCTCCCCCCAGTTCCAGGTACCTTCTGATTAGGTTAGTGTATATTTCTCTGGGGTCATTGCTACACTTTAGTATTTTGTTCTCTCATCCATCTATTCTTATCTGCATAAAATGACAAGGCAGAAAAAAACAACACACAAAAAAAGAACAAGAGACAATAAAGATGACTAGGGACCTAATCAATGCGGACATTAGTAATATGTTAGAACTAGGGTTCAGAATGATAATTCTTAAGGTGCTGGCTGGGCTCGAGAAAAACATGGAGGATAATAGATAATCCCTCTCTAGAGAAATAAAAACCCTTTCTGGAGAAATAAAAGAACTAAAAACTAAACAAGCTGAAATAAAGAAACCTACTAATGAGTTGCAATCAAAAATGGAGGCTCTTACTGCTAGGATAAATGAGGCAGAGGACAGAATTAGTGATTTAGAAGACAAAATGACAGAGAAGAAAGGAGGGGAGGAAAAGAGAGACAAACAACTACTGGACCATGAGGGGAGAATTCGAGAGATAAGTCATACCATAAGACAAAACAATATTAGAATAATTGGGATCCCAGGAGAGGAAGGGGGGCAGAAGGTATATTGGAGCAAATTATACTACAGAATATCCCTAATTTGGTGAAGGGAACAAGCATCAAAATCCAGGAGGCACAGAAAACAACCCGCAAAATCAATAAAAATAGGTCCACACCCCGTCATCTAATAGTAAAACTTACAAGTCTTAGTGACAAAGAGAAAATACTGAAAGCAGCTTGGGACAAGAGGTCCATAAAATACAGTGGTAGAAATATTAGACTGACAGCAGACCTATCCACAGAGACCTGGCAGCCAGAAAGAACTGGCATGATATACTCAGAGCGCTAAATGAGAAAAATATACAGCCAAGAATACTATATCCAGCTAGGCTGTCATTGAAAATAGAAGGAGATATAAAAAGCTTCCAAGACAAACAAAAACTAAAGGAATTTGCAAACACCAAGCCAGCCCTACAGGAAGTATTGAAAGGGGTGCTCTAAGCAAAGAGAGCCTAAAAGAAACGTAGACAGAAAGGAAGAGACACAATATACAGTAACAGGCACCTTACAGGCAATACAATGGCTCTAAATTCATATCTCTCATAAGTTACCTTGAATGTAAATGGACTAAATTCCCCAACTAAAAGACACAGGGTATCAGAATGGATAATAAAACAAGACCCATCAATATGCTGTCTACAAGAAACCCAACTTACACGCAAAGACACCGCCAGATTTAAAGTGAGGGGGGAGAAAACAATTTACCATGCCAATGGACAGCAAAACAAAGTTGGAGTGGCAATCCTTATATCAGATAAATTAGATTTTAAGCCAAAGAATATCATAAGAGATGAGGAAAGACATTATATCATACTTAAAGGACCTGTCCAATAAGATCAAACAATTGTAAATATCTATATCCCTAACATAGGAGCAGTCAATTTTATAAACAAATTAATAACAAAATCAAAGAAACACATTGACAATAATACAATATCAGTAGGGGACATTAACACCCCCCTTACTGAAATGGACAGATCACTGAAGCAAAAGTTCAACAAGGAAATAAAGGCTTTAAATGACACCCTGGACCAGTTGGACATCACAGATACATTCAGAATATTCCATCCCAAAACAACAGAATACACATTCTTCTCTAGTGCATATGGAACGTTCTCCAGAAGAGACCATATTCTGAGTCACAAATCAGGTCTCAAATGGTACCAAAAGATTGGGATCATTCCCTGCATGTTTTCAGACCATAATGCTCTGAAACTAGAACTCAACCATGAGAGGAAAGTTGGAAAGAACTTAAATACATGGAGGCTAAAGAACATCCTACTAAAGAATGAATGGGTCAACCAGGAAATTAAAGAAGAATTAAAAAAATTCATGGAAACAAATGAAAATGAAAACACAACTGTTCAAAATCTTTGGGACACAGCAAAAGCAGTCCT
>LNAC01000931.1:55896-68104 GCA_002007465.1 Ailurus styani
AAGAAGAAGAAGAAGAAGAAGAAGAAGAAGAAGAAGAAGAAGAAGAAGAAGAAGAAGAAGAAGGAGAAGAAGAAGAAGAAATAATTAAAAATAGAGCTACCCTATGACCCAGCAATTGCACTACTGGGTATTTACCCCCAAAGATNTTAAAAATAGAGCTACTCTATGACCCAGCAATTGCACTACTGGGTATTTACCCCCAAAGATACAGATGGAGTGAAAAGAAGGGCTATATGTACACCAATGTTCACAGCACCAATGTCCACAATCTCCAAACTGTGGATAGAGCAAAGAAGCCCTTCAAGAGACCAATGGATAAAGAAAATATGGTCCATACATACAATGGAATATTATTCCGCCATCAGAAAGGATGAATACCCAATTTTGTATGAACATGGACGAGTCTGGAAGAGATTATGCTGAGTGAAATAAGTCAAGCCGAGAAAGTCAATTATCATATGGTTTCACTTATTTGTGGAACATAAGGAATAAAATGGAGGACTCTAGGAGAAGGAAAGCAAAGGTGAATTGGGGTAAAGCGGAAGGGGAGATGAACCATGAGAGACTGTGGACTCTGAGAAATAAGCTGCGGGTTATGGAGGAGATGGGGGAGCGGGGGGAGCCTGGTGGTGGGTATTAAGGAAGGCATGTATTGCATGGAGCACTGGTTGTGGTGCATAAACCACATAAACCACTGGTTGTGGTGCATAAATGAATCTTGGATCACTGAAAAAAATAAAATAATAAAGATGAAAAAAAGAATAATATAGTGTCCTTCTGTATCTCTGACTACAATGTTTAGCTTAAAATCTTATTTGTCTGATATGAGAATTGCTACCCCAGCTTTCTTTTGAGGTCAATTGGCATGAAAAATTGTTCTCCATCGCCTCACTTTCAATCTGGATGTGTCTTTAGGTTCAAAGTGAGTCCCTTGTAGACAGCATATGGATGGGTCCTGTCTTTATCCATCTGAAACCCTGTGACATTTGAGGGTGCATTCAACCCATTCACATTGAGAGTAAGTACTGAAAGATATGTACTTAGTGTCATCGTATTGCCTGTAAAGTTCCTGTTTTTATCGACTGTTTCTGTAAATTTCTGGTCTCTATTACTCTTGGGGTCTTTCTTCTTTTATAGAATCCCCCTTAATATTTCTTGCAGGTCTGGCTTGGTGGGCACATAGTCTTTCAGTTTCTGCTGGTCCTGGAAGCTCTTTGTCTCTCTGTCTGCTCTGAATGACAGCTTTGCTAGATTAAGTATTCTTGGCTGCATGTTCTCATTTAGTATCCTGAATGTGTCTTGCCAGCCCTTTCTGGCTTGCCATGTCTCTGTGGACAGGTCTGATCTTATACTGATGTTCCTTCCTCTGTATGTAAGAAATCTCTTTCCCCTAGCTGCTCTCAGGACAGTTTCTCTGGCTCTAAGATTTGCAAGTTTCACTCTTATACGGTTTGGTGTTGGTCTATTTTTTATTGATGTTGGGAGGGGTCCTCTCTGCCTCTTGGACATGAATGATTGTTTCCTTCCCCAGATTAGGGAAATTCTCAGTTATTATTTGTTCAAATATACTTTCTAGCCTTCCCTCTCTCTCCATCCCCATGGGGAATCCCAATAATTCTGATATTGGAATGTCCCATGGTATCATTAATCTCTCCAATTCTTTTTCCATGTGCTACTAGCAGCCTATCTCTGTTTTCCTTGGCTTTCTTCCTTTCCATCAGCTTACCTTCTGCATCTCTCTTCTGCCTCATTTACTCTGGCAGAGTGTCCAGTTTAGACTACATCTCATTCATAGCATTTTTAAGTTCAGCCTGACTAGATCTCATTTCTACCCTTAGAGATTCTTTATTGTCGCTAATGTTTTTCTCAAGCCTAGCCATTGACTTTATAATTGCTACCCTGAATTCTATCTCTGACATCTTGATTAGATCCATATTTATTTTCCTGTGGCAAAAGACATTGTCTCTGGTTCTTTTCTTTGTTGGGAGTTCCCCCTCCTAGTCTTTCTGTTGAGGGATAGTTGAGGGAATGTACAGAGTCCAAAACATCAAGCACAACCCAAGAAAAATGCAACTATGAAAAAATCCAAAGTTGTCAAAATCTACCACAGATATTCCATCAAAGCCAAGATAATCCAAAACAATAAAAAAGAAAAAGAGAAAAAAAGAGGGGAGTGGGGAGAGAAATTATAATCTCTCAGGATGGATACAGCAGGGTAATCTGCCTGTTCCTGCTTGATTTTTGGGCTCTGTGGTAGAAGACACTATATCCCAAAATTGCAAAACAATCAGAACTTACATATATAGCAAGATAAATTTGAATAAAGTGAAAAATGGGCCAGCATAGGGCATAAATCTATAAAACATGTATGTCAAAAAGAAAATAAAAGTTAAGCAACTTAAAAACACAGATTGGGAACTTTAAATCTATTTGAAATGGGAGCAGGATTTAAAAAGAGAGAGGAAAAAAGAATAAGAAAAGGAAATTTTTAAAATGTAAAATTTTAACCTGATGTATAAGCGAGTTGTGAGGGAATGGCTGAAGCTCCCTTTATAATTTTCCCCTGGTGCTGGAGTTTACAGTCCTGCGGGAAATAAGCTTATCATTCACCTGCTCTTCCAGTCTGTCTTCTGGGGGAGGGGCCTGCTGCTAGGCTTCTCAGGTGTCTTTGCCTGGGTGGAGTTGCCCTACCCCTTGTCAGGGGGATGGACTTAATGTGAGCTGGTCTGCTGCGCTGCTTTTTTCCCCTAGCCTCTTTCAGCTTCTCTTTAGAGGGTCAGAACAAACATGGCCATGCAGGAATCTCTGGCTTAGAACCGCCATGTCTCATTCCCCCCCCACCACCGTCCCCCTGCTTCTCAGCAAATCATCCAGGTCAATCCGTCCCCACCCCTGCATGTACTAAACTCTATGCAATTCGTGTACCAAACTCACGTGTACCAAAGTGACATGTACCAAACTCATGCGATCCATGCCCACACCTCTACAGGGGTGGGAAGGTGTCACAGGGACCTGTGAGTGTCTCTGTGTTTTGTGACTTTGCAATTGCTGGCAGCTGTGGGTTCACATGTGCACCCACTTCTGCAGCTCCCAGGTCACATTGAGTGCTCTCCCAGTGTCCCTTGGGGTCACACTGCCCTAGGAGCTGTTACCCAGTCATGGGTGTGGTCTCTTTATGTGCTAAACTGCCAAATTCCGCACTGGCTGGAGTTCTCCCTGAGGAGCAATGGAAACACATGAGCGCCTCTGTGTCTTGTGACTCCACAACTGCCAGCAGCCATGGGCTCGCATGTTTACCCTCCTCCACAGCTCCTAGGTTATGCTGGGTACCACCCCAGTGTCTCCTTGGGGACCATACTTCCCCAAAAGCTGTCCCTGTCATGGGCACAAGCAGTTCTATATCTCCCCTAGGATGTTAGACAGCCCACACCCTCTCATCCTTTTCAGGGTGGTCAGGCAAAGGGCAGTCTCTCTACTGTCTCAACTCGTAGTTTATGGTGTCTGGAGCTGAAAGTTCCCTTGGGCTCACTGACTATAACCAGTCTCCCAGCTCCACTGCTTGGGCACTCTATTGGGTCAAGCTTCCCCATTCTTTCTGAATCTCCTAGAATCCTGAAACAACAATGATCCCCCTAGAGCTCTGATCTACTCATCCCCTGTCCCCCTTCCAGAAGGGGATCCCTCTCACTGCAGTAGATTTCCAAAGGTCTCAATTTTTTTTTTTTTTTGCTCTGGTGTTATATCACTTTCTGGACACCAGCTTATGGAGGCTCACTCCCACCTCTGCTTATCTTCGGATATTTCTCCTGAAGATTCAAAGTTCTGCACCTCTTACCTCAAAAAAAAATAGTCATTTTTCTACTTGTGTAGATCCAGATAAATCTTCTTACGTCTTGGGCTGAATTCATGTGTGTTCAGAATGGTTCTATAGATATCCAGCTAAATTCAAGGGACCAAATGAAATGAAGTCCCCTACACAGCCAGCATCTTGTCCCAATCCTCATATTATAATCTGGCTAATTGAATTTAAATTTAAAAAATAAAAAATAAAATAAATAAAAAATAAACATGACAGTAAAGAATGTCAGCAAACCACAAGGGAAGAGAGCAGAGAAAAAAGAAAAGGAACAAAGAAAGGTACAAAAATAGCCAGATAGCAATTAACAAAAGTGTAATAAGTATCTATCTGTCAATAGTTACTTTAAATGTAAATGGACTAAATTCTTCAATCAAAACAGAAAGTGATTGGATACTCAAAAAAAAAAATCCACCGATATCCTTTCACTCAATCTATATGTTTCCTGCAAAAGCCTCACTTCAGACATAAGGAAACATATAGATTGAGTGAAAGGTTGTAAGATGTTCCCTGTAAATAGAAACCAAAAGAAGCCCAGTGTAGCAATACAGAAAAAAAAAACCGACTTTAAAACAAATACCATAATAAAAGAGGAACACTCTATAACAATGAAAGTGTCAATCCAGCAAGAGCATATAACATTTATTAATATCTATGCATCCAACTTAGGAGCCTCTAAATATATGAAACAAAGGTTAACAAACATAAGGGAGAGAAAGACAGCAAGACAATAACAGTAGGGGACTTTCACACTCCACTTAAGTCACTGGATAGAGCATCAAGATAGAAAATCAATAAGAAAACATTGGCTTTCAACAGACACATGAAAAAGTGCTCAACATCACTTGGCATCGGGAAAATGCAAATCAAAACCACAGTGAGATACCACCTCACACCAGTCAGAATGGCTAAAATCAACAAGTCAGAAAACGACAGATGTTGCCGAGGATGCGGAGAAAGGGGAACCCTCCCACTGTTGTCGGGAATGCAAGCTGGTGCGGCCACTCTGGAAAACAGTACGGAGGTTCCTCAAAAAGTTGAAAATAGAGCTACCATACGACACAGCAATTGCACTACTGGGTATTTACCCTAAAGATACAAATGTGATCTGAATGGGCATGTGCACCTGAATGTTTATAGAAGCAATGTCTGCAATAGCGAAACTATGGAAAGAACCTATGTCCATCAGCAGATGAATGGATAAAGAAGATGTGGTACACATATACAATCGAATACTATGCAGCCATCAAAAATGACCTTGCCATTTGCAACAACATGGATGGAACTAGAGAGTAAGCAAAATAAGTCAATCAGAGAAAGACAATTATCATATGATCTCTCTGCTATGAGGAATTTGAGAGGCAGGACGAGGGGGATCGTGGAGGGTAGGGAGGGGAAAAGAGAAATAAGTTGGGACTGGGGTGGGAGACAAACCATAAGAGACTCTTAATCTCAGGAAACAAACTGAGGGTTACTGTGGGGGGGGGAGATAGGGTGGCTGGGTTATGGACATTGGGGAAAGTATGTGCTATGGTGAATGCTGTGAACTGTGTAAGACTGATGATTCACAGAGCTGTACCCCTGAAGCAAATAATACATTATATGTTAATAAAATAAAAATAATAGTTTTTTAAAGTGCTAAAAAAAAAAGAAAAGAAAACATTGGCCTTAAATGACATGTTAGACCAGATGCACTTAACAAACATATGAAGAACATCCCATCCTAAAGTAGAAGAATACATGTTCTTCTCAAATGCACGTGGAACATTCTCCAGTATGGATCACATATTAGGCCACAAAAGAAGACTTGATAAATTTAAGAATGTTGAAATCACATTAAGCGTCTTTTCTGAAGTTGTTTCTTTTAAGTATGAAGCTAAAAACCAATCAAAAGAAGAAAATGGGAAAATCATGAATAAGTGGAGCTTAAATAACATGATACTGTACATACAATGAGTCGATGAAAGAATCAGAAAAGAAATTAAAAATGCCTTGGAACAAATGAAAATGGAAACATAACAGCACAAATTCTATGGGACACAGCAAAAGCAGTTCTAAGAGTTAAGTTCATAGCAAAAGAAAGAGAAGAAGAAGAAGAAGAAGAAGAAGAAGAAGAAGAAGAACACAGCAAAAGCAGTTCTAAGAGTTAAGTTCATAGCAAAAGAAAGAGAAGAAGAAGAAGAAGAAGAAGAAGAAGAAGAAAAGAAAGAAAGAAAGAAAGAAAGAAAGAAAGAAAGAAAAAGAGAGAAAGAAAGAAAGAAGGAAAGAAAGAAAAAGAAAGAAGGAAGAAAAGGGAGGGGAGGGGAGGGAAGGAAGGAAGGAAGGGGAAAGAAGGAAGGAAGGAGAAAAAATTCAAAACAATAATTTAGCTTTACACCTAATTGACTTAGAAAATAAGAAATGAAGTTCAAACTTGTAGAAGGAAGGAAATAATAAAGATCAGAGTGCAATTAAATAGAAGCCAGAACTAAAATTACAAACATCAATGAAACTAAGAGCTGGTTCTTTGAAAGGATTAACCATATTGACAAATTATTACCTAGACTTGTAAGGAAAAAATGAAAAGGTTCAAATAAATAAAATTAGAAATTAAATAGAAGTCACAAATGATAACAACAAAAATTCAAAGGATCATAAAAGACTACTATGAACAATTATAAGGCAACAAACTGGACAGCATAGAAGAAATGGATAAAATTCCTACCAGCATTAAAATCTTTCAAGTCTAAATCATGAAAAAATAGAAAACCTGAATAAAAAGTTAGTAATAAGGGGACACCTGGATGGTGTAGTGGGTTAAGCATCTGACTCGTGATCTCTGCTCAGGTCATGAGTTCAAGCCCCATATTTGGCTCCATGCTGGGCGTGGAGCCTACTTTTCAAAAAATTACAGTAAGATTATTGAATAAGTAATCAAAAATCTCTTAACAAATTACTAGACCAGAGATATTCACCAGTTAATTCTACCCTTCAAAGAAGATTTAAACCTATCAATCTCAAACTCTACTAAAAATGGGAAGGGACTGATTCTAAATTCATATTATGAGACCAGCATTATTCTTACGCCAAAATAAAGACAGTAGACGGAAGGAAGGAAGGGAGGGAGAGAGGGAGGGAGGAAGGAAGGGAGGGAGGAAGGGAGGAAAGGAAAGGAAGGAAGGGAGAAATTAAAAACCTATATCTCTGATAATATAGGTGCAAAAATCCTCAAAAAATATTACCAAACCAAATTCAACAATACATTAAGGGGGGACCTGGGTGGCTCAGTCAGTTAAGTGTTCAACTCTTGATTTCAGCCCAGGTCATAATCTCAGGGTTGTGAAATTGAGCCACACATTGGGCTCTGTGCTGAGTGTGGAGTCTGCTTCAGATTCTCTCTCTCTGCCCCTCCCCCACACCACCCTTTCTATCTCTATCTCTCTCAAAAAAATTTTTTAAAAACAACCAATATATTAAAAGGGTTGTATACTGTGATCAAGTGAAATTTATTACAGGAATGCAAGGATGACTTAACATCTAAAAAACAACCACATGACCTACCACATTAACAAAATGAAAAAATAAAAATCATAGGATAGTATCAATAGATACCAAAAACACGTATGAAAAAATTCAAATACACTTAAATCATAAAACTGATGATTAAAAACTCTTGAGAAAAAGAGGGAAGATGGAGGAAGATTAGGGGGCCCATGTTTCATCTGGCCCCTTGAATTCAGCTAGATATCAAATCATTCTGAACACCTGAGAATTCAGGTGAGACCTAAGGAAAAAATGCTGTAACTCTACAAATTGAAAAGCAAGCACTTTTGCAAGGTAGGAGGTGCACAGAAATGAATCTGGGGCGATATACTGGAAGGTAAAGCATGGGGGAGGGAGCGTCTGTAAGCTGGGTACCAGAAAATGACATAGTGGCTGAGGGAAAAATCAGAACTTTTATAAGTCTGTTCAGGTGAGGGACGTCCCTGAATGAAAGGTGCTCAGGTGATGAAGTGGGGTGGAATCCTAGGTGGGACAGCCTGGTCTCAGGATCCCCAGGGTCACAGAAAGAACAAGGGATGCCTGAGTGCAGCAGAGTTCCCAAGCATCAGTGTTAGGAGGCCAGCTATGAACAGCAAGCCCAGGAGAGGACTTTCAGCTCGGTGTTGCCATACACTGTGAACCGTGGCATAGGTGGGCCACTGCTCTCCAAGTAGGGACCCAGGAAGAACCCTGGCAAGAACCCCCATTCCTCCACAGGGAGGTGCAGTGCAGGTGTGCACCACAGGAGTTTTCAGGGTTTGGAAACTCCAAACGGGGTCGCCTGAGATAAGGATGCTCGGTCATGGGCTGGATGAGCATAGAGTGTAGATGGAGATGAGGAAGACAAGAGTGACTGACTGGTTTTTTGTGAGGGCACACTAAAGAGTGGGGCATGATCTTTCAGCCCCAAGCCTGGAGATCAGGGTGAAGCCATTTCCATCCTCTAAAGCATTCTGGAAACCCTTCAGGGAACAAAAACCACGTAGAGCAATCTGGAGCTACTTACACTGAGCCTGGCCCCTTAGCAAGGGTGGTGCAATTCCGCCTGGGGCAAAGACACCACAACAGGCCCCTCCCCCAGAGATCAGCAAGAACATCCATAATACCAAGTTTACATATTACATACAACTAACTGCAAAACCCCAGCGCTTAGGGAAAACAGTATATAGAATTCAGGATTTTAGACTCATGATTCCTCAGTCTTTCAGTTTAAACGTTTTTTCTTTCTTTTTTTTCCTTTTTACCTAATTTATTTTATCGATTCTTTTTATGTCTTTTTTAATTTTCATTTTTATGTTTATATTTTATATATACTTCATTTTTGAATTCTTTCATTGTATTCAATTTTATTTTTGTATATATATAAATTTTTCTTTCTTTAAAATTTTGGGATCTGAAGGAAGTGGCAAGATAGTGGAGGAGTAGGAGACCGATTATCATCAGGTCCCAGAAATTCACCCAGAGAGCTATCAAACTATTCTGAACACCTACAAATTCTACAGGAGATCAAAGAGAAGAACAGCAATTCTAGGAACAGAAAATCGACGGCTTTCCGGAAGGTAGGCCGTGCGGAGAAGTGACTCTGCGGCGACGGGAAGACAGACCCGGGGGAGGGTGGCTCCCGGCAGGTGAGCGAGCAGCGGAGCACAGACTCGGGACTGTTAGAAGTCGGCTCCAAAGAGGGACGTCGCTCCAGAGGCCAAGCGGGGGGTGAAGCCCTCACGGGGACAGTGTGGTCTCAGGACCCCCGGGGACACAGAGAGACCAGGGGTGTCTGAGCGCGACCGAGCTCCCAGGTATCAGAGAGAAGCCGGCAGGAGAGACGGAGCTGAGCTGAGAAGGGGTCTGTCAGCTCGGGGTTACCTTGGGCTGGGATCTGAAGCACAGTTGGGCCTCTGCTCTGTGAGCGGGGACCCCACGGGCAGCAGACCCGGAGAGACTCACCTTCCTCCTCCGGGAGCAGTGGTGCGGGAGCGGCTGCAGGAACCTGCTGGGTTTGGAGATTCTAAACAGGGCCGTGTGAAAGAGACAAAGATACTCAGTACTCACAGGCTGGGTGAGCTCAGAGAGGGACCTGAGACCAGGAACATGGGAGGGACGGACTGCTGTTCTCTGAGGCGCACTGAGGACTGAGGCCCCCGGGCTCTTGGATCCTCCGGTTGGAGACTGGGAGCCACCATGTTCAGTCCCGGCCTCCAATATGGTAGGGAAAGCACTCAGGGAACAAAAGCTCCGAGAGCGAACCCTAGCTGATGAATTACCTTGGCTCCTGGTGAGGGCGGTGTGATTCCGCCTCAGGCAAAGCCACTTGAGAATCACAGCAACAGGCCCCTCCCCCAGAAAACCAGCAAGAAAATCCAGCCAAAGACAAATTCAAGATCACTGAGAATTGTGGAACTCCGGAGCTAGGAGAAAGCAACCCAGAGAATTAATGGCTTTTTCCCCATGATTCCTTAGTCATTCAGAGATAAATTCTTTGAATTTTATTTTTTTCTTACTTTTTTTTAATTTTTTCCTTTTTCCTATTTTAATGTTTTTAGCTATTATATCTTATCAACAATTTTTATTTTTTTTATTTTCATTGTTATAGTCACATTTTATCCCTTCATTGTATTTAACCGTATTAGTTGTATACATATAGGGACTGTTCAATTCACCAGTCTAATAGAGATAGATAGAGAGATAGAGTCAGAGACAGAGATAGATATAGAAACAGAAATAGATAATATAGATATAGATATAGGATTTTGTTTTATTTATTTTTTTGTTTTGTTTTTGCTTGTTTGATTTTGTTTCTTTGTTTTTTGTTTTTTTCCCTCCTTCTTTGCTCCGCAGTTCCAGGTCTCTTCTGATTGGGTTGCTGTATATTTCTCTAGGGTCATTGCTACACTTTAGTATTTTGTTCTCTCATCCATCTATTCTTATCTGTATAAAATGACAAGGTGGAAAAAAATCAACCCAAAAAAAAAAGAATAAGAGGCAGTAATGATGGCTAGGGACCTTATCAATGTGGACACTAGTAATATGACAGAACTAGAGTTCAGAATGATGATTCTTAAGGTGCTGGCTGGGCTCACAAAAACCATGGAAGATAATAGAGAAACCCTTTCTAAAGAAATAAAAAACCTTTCTGGAGAAATAAAAGAACTAAAATCTAACCAAGCTGAAATCAAAAAAGCTATTAATGAGTTGCAATCAAAAATGGAGGCTCTTACTGCTAGGATAAATGAGGCAAAAGACAGAATTAAAGATTTAGAAGACAAAATGACAGAGAATAAAGAAGCGGAGGACAAGAGAGACAAACAACTATTGGACCATGAGGGGAGAATTTGAGAGATAAGTCATACCATAAGATGAAACAATATTAGAATAATTGGGATCCCAGAAGAGGAAGAGGGGGCAGAGGTTTATTGGAGCAAATTTTAGTACAGAATTTCCCTAATTTAGCAAAGGGAACAAGCATCAAAATCCAGGAGGCACAGTGAACCCCCCTCAAAAATCAGTAAAAAGAGGTCCACACCCCATCATCTAATAGTAAAATTTACAAGTCTTAGTGACAAAGAGAAAATCCTGAAAGCAGCTTGGGACAAGAGATCTATAACATACAATGGTAGAAATATTAGACTGACAGCAGACCTGTCCACAGAGACCTGGCAGGCCAGAAAGAACTGGCATTATACATTCAGAGCATTAAACAAGAAAAATATGCAGCCAAGAATACTATATCCTGCTAGGCTGTCATTGAAAATAGAAGGAGAGATAAAAAGCTTCCAGGACAAACAAAAACTAAAGGAATTTGCAAACACCAAGCCAGCCCGACAGGAAATATTGAAAGGGGTGCTCTAAGCAAAGAGAGCCTAAAAGAAACATAGACAGAAAGGAAGAGACACAATATACAGTAACAGGCAATTTACAGGCAATAAAATGGCTCTAAATTCATATCTCTCAATAGTTACCATGAATGTAAATGGACTAAAAGCCCCAACTAAAAGACACAGGGTATCAGAATGGATTAAAAAAAAAAACCAAGACCCATCAATATGCTGTCTACAAGAAACTCATCTTACATGCAAAGGCACCTCCAGATTTAAAGTGAGGGGGTGGAAAACAATTTACCATGCCAATGGACAGCAAAACAAAGCTGGAGCAACAATCCTTATATCAAATAAATTAGATTTCAAGACAAAGAATACCATAAGAGATGAGGAAGGACACTATATCATACTTAAAAGATCTGTCCAACAAGAAGATCTAACAATCATAAATATCTATGCCCCTAACATGGGAGCAGCCAATTATATAAACCAGTTAATAACAAAATCAAAGAAACACATTGACAATAATATAATGTTAGTAGGGGACATTAACACCCCCCTTACTGAAATGGACAGATGATCGAAGCAAAAGATCAACAAGGAAATAAAGGCTTTAAATGACACCCTGGACCAGTTGGACATCACAGATATATTCAGAACATTCCATCCCAAAACAACAGAATACACATTCTTCTCCAGTGCACATGGAACATTCTCCAGAATAGACCATATTCTGGGTCACAAATCAGGTCTCAACAGGTACCAAAAGATTGGGATCATTCCCTGCATATTTTCAGACCATAATGCTCTGAAACTAGAACTCAACCACAAGAGGAAAGTTGGAAAGACCTCAAATACATGGAGGCTGAAGAACACCCTACTCAAGAATGAATGGGTCAACCAGGAAATTAAAGAAGAATTAAAAAAATTCATGGAAACAAATGAAAATGAAGACACAGGGCGCCTGGATGGCTCAGTGGGTTAAAGCCTCTGCTTTCGGCTCAGGTCATGATCT
>LNAC01000931.1:68480-101193 GCA_002007465.1 Ailurus styani
AGAGGAAAGTATATAGCAATACAAGCCTTTCTCAAGAAACAAGAAAGGTCTCAAGTACACAACCTAACTCTACACCTACAAAAGCTAGAGAAAGAACAGCAAAGAAAGGCTACACCCAGCAGGAGAAGAGAAATCATAAAGATCAGAGCAGAAATCAAAGAAATGGAAACCAAAAGAACAGTGGAACAAATCAATGAAACTAGGAGCTGGCTCTTTGAAAGAATTAATAAGATTGATAACCTCTGGCCAGACTTATCCAAAAGAAAAGAGAAAGGACTCAAATTAATAAAATCATGAATGAAAGAGGAGAGATCACAACCAACACCAAAGAAATACAAACAATTCTAAGAACATATTATGAGCAACTCTACACCAGCAAATTTGACAATCTGGAAGAAATGGATGCATTCTTAGAGAAATATAAACTACCAAAACTGAACCAGGAAGAAACTGAAGACCTGAATAGACCCATCACCAGTAAGGAGATTGAAGCAGTCATCAAAAATCTCCCAACGAACAAGAGCCCAGGGCCAGACGGCTTCCCAGGGGAATTCTACCAAACATTTAAAGAAGAATTAATACCTATTCTCCTGAAACTGTTCCAAAAAATAGAATTGGAAGGAAAACTTCCAAACTCCTTTTATGAGGCCAGCATTACCTTGATCCCCAAACCAGGCAAAGACCCCATCAAGAAGGAGAATTACAGNAAAGACCTGAATAGACTCAAAACCAATAGGGAGATTGAAGCAGTCATCAAAAATCTCCCAACAGGGCGCCTGGGTGGCTCAATGGGTTAAAGCCTCTGCTTTCGGCTCAGGTCATGATCTGAATTAATACCTATTCTCCTGAAACTGTTCCAAAAAATAGAATTGGAAGGAAAACTTCCAAACTCCTTTTATGAGGCCAGCATTACCTTGATCCCCAAACCAGGCAAAGACCCCATCAAGAAGGAGAATTACAGACCAATATCTTNTAAAAAAAAATCTCCCAACAAACAAGAGCCCAGGGCCAGAAGAAATCCCAGGGTAATTCTGCCAAATACTTATTTTTTTTCATTATTATTATTATTATTATTTGCTCCAGGGGTAGAGGTCTGTGAATCATCAGGCTTACACCTTTCACAGCATTCACCAAAGCACAAACCCTCCCCAATGTCCATAACCCATCCACCCTATCCCTACCCTCCCACCCCCCAGTAACCCTCAGTTTGTTTTATGAGATTAGAAGTCTCTTATGGTTTGTCTCCTTCCCCATCCCATCTTGTTTCATTATTTTTCCCTCCCTACCCCCCACAACCCCCCACCCTGCCCCTCAAGTTCCTCATATCAGAGAGATCATATGATAATTGTCTTTCTCTGATTGACTTATTTCGCTCAGCATAATACCCTCCAGTTCCATCCATGTCGTTGCGAATGGCAAGATTTCGTTTCTTTTGATAGCTGCATAATATTCCATTGTATATATATACCACATCTTCTTTATCCATTCATCTGTTGATGGACATCGAGGTTCTTTCCATAGTTGGGCTATTGTGGACATTGCTGCTATAAACATTCGGGTGCATGTGCCCTTAATGATCACTACCTTTGTATCCTTAGGGTAAATACCCAGTAGTGCGGTTGCTGGGTCGTAGGGTAGGTCTATTTTCAATTTTTTGAGGAACCTCCATACTGTTTTCCAGAGTGGCTGCACCAGCTTGCATTCCCACCAACAGTGTAGGAGGGTTCCCCTTTCTCCNTTCCCACCAACAGTGTAGCAGTGTTCCCCCTTTCTCCACATCCTCGCCAACATCTGTCATTTCCTGACTTATTGATTTTAGCCATTCTGAGGGTGTAAGGTGATATCTCACTGTGATTTTGATTTGTATTTCTCTGATGCCAAGTGATGTTGAGCACTTTCTCATGTGTCTGTTGGCCATTTGGATGTCTTCTTTGGAGAAATGTCTGTTCATGTCTTCTGCCCATTTCTTGACTGGGTTNATTGACTGGGTTTCTACCAAATATTTAAAGAAGAATTAATACGTATTCTCCTGAAACTGTTCCAAAAAGTAGAAATGGAAGGAAAACTTCCAAACTCATTTTATGAGGCCAGCATTACCTTGATCCCCAAACCAGGCAAAGACCCCATCAAGAAGGAGAATTACAGACCAATATCTTTGATGAATACGGATGCAAAAATCCTCAACAAAATACTAGCCAATAGGATCCAGCAGCACATAAAAAGGATTATTCACCACGACCAAGTGGGATTTATTCCTCAGGCTGCAAGGTTGGTTTACATTCGCAAATCAATCAACGTGATACAAGACATTAATAAAAGAAAGAACAGGGTGCCTGGGTGACTCAGTGGGTTAAAGCCTCTGCTTTTGGCTCAGGTCATAATCTCAGCGTTCTGGGATCGAGGCCCGCATCGGGCTCTCTGCTCAGCAGGGAGCCTGCTTCCTCCTCTCCCTGTCTCTCTGCCTGCCTCTCTGCCAACTTGTAATCTCTCTCTCTGTCAAATAAATAAANTAAAAAAATAAATAAAAATAAAAGAAAGAACAAGAACCATATGATCCTCTCAATACGTTCTGAAAAAGCATTTGACAAAGTACAGCACCCTTTCTTGATCAAAACTCTTCACAGTGTAGGCATAGAGGGTACATACCTCAATATCATCAAAGCCATCTACGAAAAACCCACAGCGAATATCATTCTCAATGGAGAAAAACTGAGAGCTTTTCCCCTAAAGTCAGGAACACGGCAAGGCTGTCCACTATCACCACTGCTATTCAACATAGTACTAGAAGTCCTAGCCTCAGCAATCAGACAACAAAAAGAAATAAAAGGCATCCAAATCGGCAAGGAAGAGGTCAAACTCTCACTCTTTGCAGATGATATGATACTTTATGTGGAAAACCCAAAGGACTCCACTCCAAAACTGCTAGCACTCATACAGGAATTCAGTCAAGTGTCAGGATATAAAATCAATGCACAGAAATCAGTTGCATTTCTATATACCAACAACAAAACAGAAGAAAGAGAAATTAAGGAGTCGATCCCATTTTCAACTGCACCCAAAACCATAAAATACCTAGGAATAAACCTAACCAAAGAGGCAAAGAATCTGTATTCAGAAAACTATAAAGTACTCATGAAAGGAATTGAGAAAGACAAAAAGAAGTGGAAAAACATTCCACGCTCATGGATTGGAAGAACAAATATTGTGAAAATGTCTATGCTACCTAGAGCAATCTACACATTTAATGCAATCCCCATCAAAATACCAGCAATTTATTTCAAAGAAATGGAACAAATAATCCTAAAATTTATATGGAACCAGAAAAGACCCCGAATAGCCAAAGGAATGTTGAAAAAAAAAAGCAAAGTTGGCGGCATCACAATTCCAGATTTCAAGCTCTATTACAAAGCTGTCATCATCAAGACAGTATGGTACTGGCACAAAAACAGACACATAGACCAGTGGAACAGAATAGAGAACCCAAAAATGGACCCTCAACTCTATGGTCAACTAATCTTCGACAAAGCAGGAAAGAATGTCCAGTGGGAAAAAGACAGTCTCTTCAACAAATGGTGTTGGGAAAACTGGTCAGCCACATGCAGAAAAATGAAACTGGATCATTTCCTGACACCACACACAAAAATAGACTCAAAATGGATAAAAGACCTCAATGTGAGAAAGGAATCCATCGAAATGCTTGAGGAGAATACAGGCAGCAACCTCTTCGACCTCAACCGCAGCAGCTTCTTCCTAGGAACATCACCAAAGGCAAGGGAAGCAAGGGCAAAAATGAACTATTGGGACTTCATCAAGATTAAAAGCTTTTGCACAGCAAAGGAAACAGTCAACAAAACCAAAAGACAACTGACAGAATGGGAGAAGATATTTGCAAATGACATATAGGATAAAGGGCTTATATCCAAAATCTATAAAGAGCTTCTCAAACTCAACAGCCATGAAACATATTACCCAGTCAAGAAATGGGCAGAAGACATGAACAGACATTTCTCCAAAGAAGACATCCGAATGGCCAACAGACACATGAGAAAGTGCTCAACATCACTNCACATCACTCAGCATCAGGGAAATACGAATCAAAACCACAGTGAGATACTACTGCACACCAGTCAGAATGGCTCAAATCAACAAGTCAGGAAATGACAGATGTTGCTGAGGATGCGGAGAAAGGGGAACCCTCCTACACTGGTGGTGGGAATGCAAGCTGGTGCAGCCACTCTGGAAAACAGTATGGAGATTCCTCAAAAAGTTGAAAATGGAGCTACCCTACGACCCAGCAATCGCACTACTGGGTATTTATCCTAAAGACACAAAGGTAGTGATCCTCAGGGGCACGTGCACCCGAATGTTTATAGCAGCAATGTCCACAATAGCCAAACTATGGAAAGAACCTAGATGTCCATCAACAGATGAATGGATAAAGAAGATGTGGTATATATATACANGGCTACTATGCAGCTGTCAAAAGATATGAAATCTTGCCATTTGCAACGACGTGGATGGAACTAGAGGGTATTATGCTGAGTGAAATAAGTCAATCAGAGAAAGACAATTATCATATGATCTCTCTGATATGAGGAACTTGAGGGTCAGGGTGGGGATTGTGGAGGGTAGGGAGGGAAAAATAATGAAACAAGATGGGGTCAGGAAGGAGACAAACCATAAGAGACTCCTAATCTCACAAAAGAAACTGAGGGTTACTGGGTGTGGGAGGGTAGGGATAGGGTGGATGGGTTATGGACAGTGGGGAGGGTTTGTGCTTTGGTGAATGCTGTGAAAGGTGTAAGCCTGATGATTCAGAGATCTGTACCCCTGGGGGCAAATAATAATATAAATAAATAAATAAATAAATAAATAAATAAATAAATAAAATATAAAGGTCCCTGCTGCTACTCCTGTATTTTAACATGTCATTAAGTGTCTATCATTTGGTAAGTTACTAATACTTGATAAGCTAATTAAGTAAATCTGTATTTTTCACTGAATATGCAAATAAATAAATAAATAAAATTTTGGGATCTGGCTTCTTGTAACAGGCAAAAATACAGCCAAGATCTATTGTATTCCTATGATCTGTCCACTTCTTCAGTTATAGTCCCTCTTTAGTTCTTCTTTTTTCTTTTTGGTGTCTGATCTCTTCTGATTTGTTTAGGGTATATTTTGCTGGGTCATGGTTGCTATTTTTGTATTTTGCTTACCTGTTCATCTATTCTTCTCTGGACAGAATGACATGACAGAAAATCTCACCCTAGAAAAGAGAACAAGAGGCAATACTAACTGCCAGGGACTTAACCAATATGGATATAAGTAAGATGTTGGAACTAGAGCTCAGAATAATGATTATAAAGATACTAGCTCAGCTTGAAAAAAAAAACAGATGACACTAGAGAATCCCTTACAAGAGAAATAAAAGAACTAAAATCTAACCCGGTTGAAATCAAGAAGTCTACTACTGAGATGCAATAAAAAATAGAGGCTCTAACTTCTAGGACAAATGAAGAAGAAGACAGAATCAGTGATATAGAAGACCAAATAATGGAGAATAAAGAAGCTGATAAAGAGAGATAAACAACTACTGGATCATGAGGGGAGAATTTCAGAGGTAAATGATACCATATATCAAAACAGTATTAGAGTCATTGGGATCCTAGAGGAAGAGGAAAGGGGGGAGCAGAAGGCTTATTTGAACAAATTATAGCTTCCCTGGGGAAGAAACAAGCACTCATGTCCAGGAGGCACAGTAAACCCCCCTTAAAGTCAATAAAAATAGATGAACACCTGGACATATAATAGTGAAGCTTGCAAATTTCAGAGACAAAGAGAAAATCCTGAAAGCAGCTGGAGGCAAGAGGTCCTTGATCTATAACCATAGGAACATTGGACTGGCAGGAGACCTATCCACAGAGACTTGGCAGGCCAGAAAGAGTTGCCATGATATAGTCAGGGTGCTAAATGAGAATATGCAGCTAAGAATACTTTACCCGGCTAGGATGTCATTTAGAATGGAAGGAGAGATAAGAGCATTCAGGACAAACAGAAGGTAAAATAATTTGTGATCACTAAACCAGCCCTGCAAGAAATATTAAAGGGGATCCATGAAGCAAGGAGAGAGCTCAAAAGTAACATAGACCAGAAAGGAAAAGAGACAATACACAAAAACAGTAATTTTACAGGTAATTCTATGGCACTAGATTCATATTGCTCAGCAGGTACTCTGAATGTAAATGGGTTAAATGCTCCAATCAAAACACAGAGTATCAGATTGGATACAAAATCAGGACCCATCCATATGCTGCCTATAAGAGACTGATTTTGGGCACAAAGACACCTCAAGATTGAAAGTGAGGGGGTGAAGGATCATTTATTATGCTAATGGACATTAAAAGGAAGCTGGGATATCAGACAAAATAGATGTTAAACCAAACACTGTAGTAAGAGATGAAGGTCACTAAATCATAATTAAAGGCTGTATACAACAAGATCTAACAATTGTAAATACTTATGCTCCTAATATGGGAATAGCCAATCACATAAACCAATTAATAACAAAATTAAAGAAACACATTGATAATAATACAATAGTGAGGGACTTTAACACACCACTCACTGCAATGGACAGGTCATCTAAGCAGAAGACAAGGAAACAAAGGCTTTGAATGACACACTGGACCAGTCGGTCCTCATAGATATATACAGAGCATTTCATCCTAAAGCAACAGAATACACATTCTTCTCAGGTGCACATGGAACATTCTCCAGAATAGATCACATCTCGAGTCACAAATCAGGTGTCAACTCTTACCAAAATATTGGGATCATTCCCTGCATATTTTCAAACCACAGCGCTTTAAAATTGGAATTCAATCACAAGAGAAAATTTGGAAGGAACTCAAATACGTGGAGGCTAAATAACATCCTACAGAAGAATGAATGGGTCAACGAGAAGTATGGTCTTCTGCTGCTCCTGGGCTCCCAGCCAGGGGCTTGGCAACTACATGGAAGACCTGGATTGCTTTTGGGGGGAGGAGTGCTCACTGGCAATACCGCTCACCGTCCCCCACTATACTCTGCAATCAGGATCTGTGCCCACCTTAGGTCAATCACCAGCACCCCACGTGTTCTTGCCATGGGAGCAATCACGCAGCATCACCCCATTACACAGAGGAGGAGAGTGAGGCCCAGAGAGGGGAGGCAAATGGCTCCAGTCACAGGGCTGGTCAGCAGAGGGACTGGAAGGCCAGCCCTTCTGAGCCCCCATTAACCCAGCCAGAGGCTCCCTGAACCCAGAGCAAGCCCTTCCCTGCCTTCCCAGCCACACTTTGTCCCCTGAGTTTGATGATGGCCTGTTCTTGGCCCTGAGGGTGTTGCTGGCTGACTAGGAGGGGGAATCCATCTGGCGGGACAGCCTGTAGCTACAGGACAGAGTGGCATGTCTTAGCTAGCACGAGCCACACTCTGGTCTCCCTCCTGGACCCTGCCTGGGAGCTGGAGTCTGGGTGCCCTAGAGGCCAGCACACAACAGGGTCTAGACTGACCAGGGAGCCATGGCCCCCACAGAGAGTCCACTCTACCCTCTACCCGCTCCTGCCCAGCCCCACCTCTCCTCACTGTGGGGCTCTAAGACACGAAACCAGTCCCCATACAGCTGGTTTGGCTTCGCTTGTAATGAATTTGCAGCCCCCTGGAGCAGCTGCATTTCCTGGGGCTGGAGAGAGGCCTGGCTGCAGACAAGAACTGGATGGGGGGAGGTGCGGGGCCTCACGGACAGTGAAGGATGGGACAGCTGAGTCCTGGGGCCACTGCTCATGTCTAAAAGGGCTAAAATCCCTGAATACCCATGGGGTCCCTCATTGCGGTAACAACAATCTCACATTCAGGCACCCTGGTGGTGGGCCCCTCCTCCCCAGCCTCCTTCCCACCCCTCTGATTCCAGCCAGGGACAGGCTAGACCTCTGTCCCAGGTCCTGCCAGGAAGATGAGGCAGAATGATGAGAGGAGAAGGGGAAGGGGTGGACTGATCTGCCTGCCCTGAGTCAGCCTCCACTGATGTCGCCAAGTCCTCTGGCCCAGCCCTGCACTTAGTGGGACCCTAGGAGGGAGTCTGCATTCCATGCCAGCTGGGGGGGGTCGTATTCAGTGACCTTTCTGTCCCCAGATGTCCAACCCACCTGGCCTTGCACCCTGAGGCTTGCTGCCCAGGGTGGGCATGGTTTCGGGGCTCAACAGACTTTGGGGCCACGGAGCACATGGCAGTGGTGAGGGAACATGGGGGACCAGCCATGGGCCTTGTACACACCCAATGCAGGGCTAGGTCATGGTACAGGTGCTGTGTGCAGGTCCCCTGTGCCCACCTGGCCCTCTCATGAGGCCTATGTGCCTGGTGCACCTGTCTTCCACCTACCCCTGGCAGAGTTGTCAAGTCCAAGCATTTCTATGTCCAACCCTCAGGGACAGTTTGGAACCTGGGGTCAAGAGAGGCAGGAACTGGCCCCAGACAGATGAGGGGTGGAGAGTCCAAGGAGCAGGGCTGCTCTCCAGTCCTAAGCCAGCCCCAACCCTCCCATGAGTTTGCTTTGGGGGTGAGAGCCCCTCAGATCTTCAGGAATGGCTACCTACCCTGTCCAATGTGGGGACATGACCTTGGGCATCCCCAGACAGGTGGAGGTATGCGCACCTGCACACACACACACCCCCCACTCTGACTGCCTAGTTGGGTGTCAGAAGGGGAGGGGAGGGGATGAAAAGGGGGAAAGAAGACAGAGATCAGAGACAGCTAGGCCATTGGGCAGGAGCATCAGGACCCCAGGCAAGAACCCAGATCCACAACATGGGGTTGGGAGACAGGCCAGGCTGATGGACAGGAGGTCCCCAAGGAGCCCAGGGGGTTGCCAGGGCACTGGGAGAGGACAGGGTCTGGGGTCGGGTGTCCATCACCACCCTGGACTACTGGAAGTAGGAAGAGATATCCCCAAGTCCAACGGGGCTACAACATAAAAGTCCTCAAATTACTCTTCTGTCAGTTGGGCCATAGAGACAGGTTATCCCTAGGGTCCCACAGGCTTATAGAAGAGTCTGTTGGCCTTGGATCTCCATCCCTGACCCACTGCGCTCCCAGTCCTGGGGAAATGCTTTGTAGGCCTTAGGAAGGAACTGAGCACCAGGACAGGAGAGGGAAACGGGACAAGGGATGCTTCTGAGGTTTCTCACATCACCCCTGGGAGCCCACAGATCCTGCTCCTGTGAGACACCCAGAAACAGAGACAGAAACAAATTGAACACAGGAGAGCAGGAACCAGGAGAAGTCACAGACTTCCCTCCATCAGCTTGGAAATGACATCCCATCATTTTGCCCCATTCTCTTCCTGAGAGCACAGTCACATAGGCCATCCACCCTGGAGGGGAGGGGATTTCACAGGGATGTGTGACCAGGATGCAGGAACGCCAGGAACCACTGTGGGGTCTGCCCAGCACATGGACACAGACGAGGTGCTGGGACCTGAGCCTAAACCTAAAGGGAGCCCCCAAAGTCTGTGTCACCAGAGAACAAGGTCCAAAACCATTCATTGCAACCTTCCCGCAGGGGCTGGGACACAGGCAGGAGGGTGGTGGCTTTGCCTGGATCCCAGAGCAGACCCAGGCCCCTCTGAGCTGTGTTCCATGCCAAGACCAGCCTCTGGCTCATCCTTGCATTGCCACGTGTGTGCACCAGCCTCCTGTGACAGCAGGAATGGAATATATGTAGAGATCCTACCTCTGATGGCATCCCTAGAAGTAGAAGCCAGAACATCCTCAATGTGTAGGTGGGGAGCCTGGGGAGGCCCTGAGAGGTACAGGGTCTGTCCAGGGTCACAGTCCTGGGCACAAGCAGGAGCCTGGTCTGAACCCAGCTCTGTGTCCTCACAGCGGGGACACTGGCTGCACCCAGGCCTCATGGGGGATTTGAGTGGGCTGTGTGGGTGTCACCATATGGACGGGGCATGGAGTGGACGGTGAGCCTTGAGCAGCTGGGGGTGGGGGGCCCTTGTGGGGGCTCTTGTGTGAGAAGGAAGTCGGGTTAGCAGACCCCAGGCAGTGGTGACCTCACTTCCCTGACAACAGAGCCCAGCAGAATTTGAAACCCAGGTAACCAGGCAGCCACATTCCAGAGACAGCCCCTTGACTAGTTCATTTTGTTGGAGATCCTAGAACGAAGAACATGTTTGTGTGTTGCCTCCCGAAGTCCAAAGGCTGCAGGTAGGGGACAGCGTGCCCTGCAAGCACTTTCCCATGCTGGGGATGTCGAGTCAGGGCTCTCCGATGCCTCTGACCATTTGGCTGGAAAGACAGAAAGGTGACACCAGGAGGTCCAGAGCTGGCCAGCACCACATGCTGACTGACCTGTGCAGCCCCAGGTTCCCTCCCCGTGTGTGTGTTTGTGTGTGTGCGTAATTGCGTGTGTGGAAAGAGGGCTCATGTACGGTGGGGACGTCCCAAGCAGGAGCTGGCTAATAAGGGGTCAGATGCCCGGTGGACAGGTCATGTTCAAGGTCAAGGCTGGCTGGGTGGGACGGGGTTGGGGGGCTGTGCCGTTCTGCCCAGGATTTATCCCGAGAGCCCTGCAGGTGTGGGTCACTGTCCCGGGTGCAGGGCTGGACACACACAAGTCTGTGTCTGATCTGGGAGCAGCAGGGGGACTAGCCAAGACAGTGGGAACAGGATGGGCAGGGCTGTGACACCTCCAAGCTGGCTACCAGTCCCTGTCCTTGCAGAAGGCCACGGATGACGAGAGGAGGCTGGCAGACACGCCCTCCTC
The DNA here is from genome assembly GCA_002007465.1 of Ailurus styani. NCBI lineage: Eukaryota > Metazoa > Chordata > Mammalia > Carnivora > Ailuridae > Ailurus > Ailurus styani. The sequence goes on from LNAC01000931.1 coordinate 79,291, forward strand.
CCTGACGCAGAAGTCCCCAGTCCTGGGATGGCCTCCAACACCTCCCAGACCTCTGGCCTTGGTGGTCCGACATTGGACGGTGGTCCTGGACCCAGAGCCCGCAGAGGCCAAGCCCAAGGGTGGGAAGGCTGGGGCTGGGTGCCTGGGGGTGTGCGAGGACAGTTCGGTGCTGGGCCCCAGAGGGAGGAGCCCCAAGAGGTGGTGCGGGGCCAGGAGCAAGAACTGGGCTCAAAGCACCCAGAGCAGTTGGGCAGACATCCCGGGGAGGGTTCCTTCCTGCTGCGGCTTCTCCGGGAGGCCCCGGGCTGGGCTCTGTCTCTGCAAACGCACAGGGAGAGGCAGGCACATGGGTGAGTTTTTCTCCTCTCACAGCTGCTCCAGCTGAGGAGATAGAGCTGCCCCAAGGTCATCAACAGCTCTGGAAAGAGGGAGATGCCTCCAAATGCCTCTTCTGCCGATTGTGAGCAGCCAGGTGCAGGAGCAGAAAACAATGCAGCTTCCATGGGCTCTGCAAAGCCAGGGACCAGTACCCGGCTCAGAGGTGTCACAGCCCTGCCCGGCCGTCCCCATCGTCCTCCTGCCCAGTCCCTCTGCTGCTCCCAGAGCAGGCACAGACCTGTGCGTGCACAGTCCTGCACCCAGGGTGTAGGGAGATATACCTTCAGGGCTCGGGATAAACCTTGGGTAGAAGGATGCTGCCCCCCCCCACCCCGTCCCATCCAGTCAGCCTTGACCTGGGCTGTGAACATGATCCACCCAGCAGGCATCTCACCCCTCATCAGCCTGCTCCTGCCCTCTTACACACACACACACACACACACACACACACACACACACACACACACACAGAGGAGGGGACCGGGGGCCTGCACAGTAGGATCACAGCGGTGTCTGACGGGACTGGCTGGCTCTGGGCCTCCCTGTCTTACCTTTGGGTCCCTCCAGGCAAACGGCCAGAGGTGTCAGGTGAGAACTGACACACAGTCTGCAGTGTAGGAAATGGCTCTCACTGTCAGCTTCCCTGAGACCACAACCTTAGGACATCAGGATAAAGCAGGAGAACAGGTTTTTCAGTGGAGCATTTCCAGACAAGTGAACTGAGTAGGAAGGGGGCTGTCTCTAGAACATGGGTGCCTGTGGTTGCCCCCTGGGCATCTTGGGGCCCCTGGCCATCAGCCTGCCATGTCCCCCCACCATGGTATGGCCGTTGGCATGTTCCCAAGAGACAATGCCCACCCCACCCCCCCATGGCCCAGCTGTCCCCACCTCTTCCCTATTTCCTCCTTGTCACCTCCGGGGTCCCTTCCCCCTCTGGCCCCACCTGGGGAGTGTGTGTGTGCACGCACAAAGTCTTGTGTGTACCTGTGCCCACACGAGGACGCCCAGGGAGAGGGCCCCAAGTGGGAGTGGTGGGCAGGGTCCCCCAGGATCTCAGGGGCGTGCATTGCCAAGGAAACCCCGTGGGAAGGTGAAGCCCAGGCCTAGGAAGCCGGAACCCTCCCCAGTCCTCTAGCCTCTGCTCACCTGGCGGGTCCTGGGCCCATTCCTGCCTCTCCTTCCCTCAGTTTGCCAACTGTCCCAGGAAGGCTTAGAAGATGAACTTCAGGGCTGTGGCTCAGCGGGGCCAGGGGGCTCCCAGCTCTGGGGCGGCCGGGGCGCAAGAGCGTGCTGGGCGAGCGAGATGCTCCCACCAACGGCCGGCCGACAGAGGCCGGTGGATCCTGTGCAGGCGCGCGCGTGGACCGGCAGACAGCGCATGCGCGGGCCCGTGCCTCCCCCAGCACATGCAACCCCGGGGGGCTCGCTGCAAGGTGCTTCCGCGTGTCCCTGTCTCCACTGCCTGCTCAGGGACCCTCGCCCCTCTTAGGTGGGGTGGGGGGGCGATGACTGAGTGGACATGGAGACCAGGGGATGAAAAAGAAATGAAATATACCCCCCACCCTGGCCCCCATGTTCCATTCCAGGGTTCCTCTCAGTGCCTGGCTGGGTCGGGAAGGGGGAGGGGGAGTGGACACCAGTCTGGGAGGGGAGGTCAAGCCGCTTTTTCCTCCTCTGCATCCTCTCCCCACGTCTTCCTGACAGCAACCCCCCACTCCCCAAGGTCCAGCACTCTGAACACCTTCATCTCCCTGCTTAATCCCCAACACACCCTCCTGAGGTGGGAGTCACTGACCCCATTTTCAAAGTAGAAAACTGAGGTCCCAAACCTTACCACAGGAGCTTGCCTGGCACGGGGCTGCGGCATTGCCCTGCTGTGGGTTTGAACCAAGATCAATCTGACCCAAAGCAAGAGCTTGCACAGAAGCCTGAGGAAGTGGCTTCAACCCAGGCTTGGAGGTGAGGCCATCCTGGATGGGGGCCATGGGGAGGGACGGCAAATTCTTGACGGGCTTTCTGGGAGAGGAAGGCACTATAGAGGCTGGAGTGGGGTGAAGGGTGCACACTGGGGAGGGCATCTACCAGATTATGCAGGGCTCTGGATGTTGGGCAAGGAGTCGGGGGTCACCACAGGTTGCGGGGTTCAGGGGACACAATCCGGGAAGTCTTTTCAGAGTCACTCATCCTAGATTTGGAGGGAGCTTGGTGGGCATGCTTTTGCCCCCACTCAAGCATGGGTCACCAAGCACCAGCCAAGGGTGAGGAGGCTGCCTCAGTTTCCTCCTGTGTAGAGTGAGGCTAGGGTTGTCTGCCTCCTCCCAGGCCTGGGCGTGCTGCCTGGAAGGCCCAGAGATGGCTTCTGGTCATAGTAGCTGTTCCAGTGAGGTTGGTACCCAGAGAGGTCTGAGTGAGGGGAACCAAGGGGACACCCCATCTGCCCATTTCTGCAGGACGCTCTTGTGCATGGTGCCAGTCTTCAGGTCCAGGCTGATGGAGAACAGCATCACCTACCTGCTGGATGGAGAGTGGCAGCGGGGAGCTGTGGTTGCAGACCCTGAGACACAGGGCTCATGTGAGTCTGAGGCTGCCACGGTGTGGTGGAGGCTGAGAAGGGGGAGGTGCTGCCTGAGGATGAGATGGCACCTGAGGTTTCCAGGGATGACTGGAAGGTCAACTCTGGAATGAGAGGAACTGCAAGATGGTCAGAAACACTGGATTTTTCAGGGCACCCCATGCCAGCATCTAGCTCAGAGGCTTCTAGAGACTGAGTCTTCTTGGCCCCTTGTGCATGCAGAGTGGGGACCCAGGCCCCAGGAAGGGATCCCTGTCAGGGAGAAAGGGTAGGGCTGTCACCTTCTTTCCCTGGCCATGAGGGACACTGGGGCAAAGTCCATGTTGATCTTCTCCACATCCACATCGGGCTGGAGGAGCTGGCTGAGTGCATGCAGAGCAGATAGGCAATGTCCCTGCTGCATAGGTAGGGGCTGCATCTGAGCTGGTCACAGGACTTGAAGTGAGGGCTCATTTTGGTTTGGGGTGCTGTGTTGGGGGTCTGGTGGTGGAACTGAAGGGCTGACACTGCATTGATGAGACACCCTGGGTGAATGGGTGCTCTTGGGTGTCCATGGCCAGGTGGCCCATGACCCACACATGGGACGGAGTGAAGGAATTGCACAAAAGACAGTGCCCAGTACTATGTAGGTTTTCCTGCCCATGGATAGTGCTCCTTGGCAAAATTAAGCTACTCTTCTTGTTCCCAGAGCACAGAAGTTGCTCAAGGCTGTGATTGGTCCATGGGAAGCCCAGTCAGTCTACTGTTGGACATCATACCTTGCAGTAGGAGTTCAGTGTGAAATTAGTCTGGGGGTGGCCTGGAATGCCAGTTGAGGTAGAAATTGCCCAGGTAGTCTAATCTAATCCAGTCTATAATTGCTTCTCTACCCAACAATGCAGACCTAGACAGTGGCCCGCTGGCTGGCTGGTGTCTGTTACTGCTATTGGGTTCCTCTGGTTAAGAAGGAGGAGGAGGGGGAAAGGGAGGAGGAGGAGGAGGAGAAGATCAAAGTTAATAGATCAAAAGAAATTGTGAAGATTAGAGGATAGATAAATGGAAAGGAAGAGCACTCAAGAAAATCGTGAAAACAACAGTTCTTTCTTTTTGAGATTAAATTGATAAAAGAGACAAAAATAGAACCATTTTATACCAACAAATTGGCTCACTGAGATGAAATAGATAATTTGGAGAAGCACACAAACTACCAAAACTGCCTCCAGAAGAAATGGGAACCCAGAGTAGACCTATAGTAAGTAAAGAGACTGAAGCAGTAATAAGAATTCCCAACAAAGAAAAGCCTAGGACCCTATGCTTTCCCTGATGATTTGTCCTATACATTTAAAGAAGATGTAACACCAATGCTTCTGAAATTCTGCAAAAAGTACAAGAGAAGGGAACATTCCATGTCACCCTATAATGCCAGTATTGCCCTGATTCCAAAGACTCACAAAGACCTTACAAGAAAAGACAACTGCAGGCCAAAATCCATTATGAAGAGAGATGCAAAAATCCTCAGCAGAATTCTAGTAAACATATTAGAGCAGCACATTGAAAGGATTATACATCATGACCAAGTGTGATTTACACCAGGTATGCAAAGGCTGTTCAACGTAGCTAATTAATGTCATATAACACATCAATAAAAAACATGATCATCTCAATTGATGTGGGATAAGCTTCAACAAAATCCCAACCTTTTCATAATAAGTGTTCTCAATAAAATAGAAATGGAAGATTAAACGGTGATAAAGGAGGGGCACCTGGATGGCTCAGTGGGTTGAGTGTCCATCTTTTGGTTTGTGATCAGGTCATGATCTCTTGGGTGATGAGACTGAGGTCCAGGGATGGCTCCAAACTCAGTAGTCTGTTTGTAGATTCTCTCCCTCTGCCCCTCCCTGCTCTCAGGTTCATCCCCTCTCTCTCTCTCTCTCTCTCTCTCTCTCTCTGTATCAAATAAATTAATCTTTTAAAAATTATGATAAAATATATTTACAAAAAGACTCAGATGTGTATCATTCTCAGTGGTGAATAACTGAGAATTTTCTCCTTAAGATGNATGATAAAAGATATTTACAAAAAGACTCAGATGTGTATCATTCTCAGTGGTGAATAACTGAGAATTTTCTCCTTAAGATGACAAATCAAGGACGCCCACTTCCATCATTTCATGTCAATGTTGTCATGGAAGTTTAGTCAGAGCAATTATACAAGCTGCAAAATTAAAAGCTCCCAAATAGAAAGGAAGAAGAAAAAGTCTATTTATATATGACATGATTATATGCAAATAATCCTAAGAATAAAAAAAACTCTATTTGAGATTATATTTCTTACAAGGTATGAGCAGAGAAGACCAACACTTAGGAGTCAATGGAATACCACTGAGAATCAAGGAATACATACATGTATGGTCAGTTGTTTTCCAACATGGATAACCAAGATCATTCGATGAGGCAAAAACAGTGTCTCCAACAACTGGTGTTGGGAAACCGGATATCCACATACAAAAGAGTGAAGTCACAACATTATCTTACACTATGAAAAAAGTTAACTCCAAACGAATCAAAACCTAAATCTAAGAGTGAAAACTCTTAACAGTCTAGAAATAAACTAAGAGCACATAGGGTTAAGACTTCATTCCCTTGGATTTGGCAATGGTGTCTCTAATATGGCACTTGAAGCACAAGCAACAATAGAAAAAAACAGACACAGGACTTCATCATTGTTAAATCTTTTGTGAATGAAAGGACAATTTCAAGAGACTGTAAAGAAACCAAAAAAAAAATCAAATCTGATAAGGGTCTTGCATCTAGAATATATAAAGAACACTTACAACTTAAGAACATAAACAATCCCATTAAAAATAATATACATTTCTCCAAAGAAATTTCTCCCTCTTCCCAGGGATGGGCATGCTGCCAGGAAGTCCTGACTGGGCTCATTCAAGAGGAGCCTTTCAAAAGGTCTGTAGGGAGGAGGCAAGATGGCAGAGGAGTAGGGGACCCCATTTCAACCGGTCTCCTGAATTTAGCTGGCTATCCATCAAACCATTTTGAACACCCATGAAATCAGCCTGAGATATAAGAAATTATCTGGATCTCTACAAGCAGAAAAGCACTGCTTTTTGTAAGGTAGGATGTGCAGAGTCATGAATCTGTGGAGAGATATCAGAAGATAAACACAAGGGGTGAGAGCCTCCATAAGGCGGCTCCTGGAAAGTCATTTAACACCACGTGCAAAATCAGAACTCTGGGAAATCTGCTTTAGGGAGAGGCATCCCTCCCTGAAAGGGGTTCAGGGGATAAAAAGGCATAATTCTAGGTGGGGCTCTATGGTCTTAGGTTATGAGGGACCACAGAGCAAAAGTAGATTCCTGAAATGGTCAAGGGTCCAAGCAGTGGATCCAGGAAGCAGGTTATGGTTAGCAAGTCCAGGAAGGGACTCTCAGCTTGGACCACCAAAAACCACAAGCTGGGCCAGTAGATAACTGCTCTTTCCTTGAACAGCCTGAAAAAATCTGGAACCTGTACCCACAAGTGGGTAAAAATTCGCAGAGTGGTAGTAGCTGGGAAAGGACTTTAGAGCAGTGCCCAGATTTGATCCAGGAGCTTCAGGTGCACACACGAGCACACAGCTGCTCCTGGTTTTAGAATCACAGAGGGTATAATGAAACAAGATGGAACCGAGGAGGGAGACAAACCATAAGAGACTCATAATCTCAGGAAACAAACTGAGTATTGCTGGAGGGGAGGTGGGAAGGATGGGGTGGCTGGGGGATGGACACTGGGGAGGGTATGTGCTATGGTGAGTGCTGTGAATTGATATGAATCTGATGATTCACAGACCTGTACCTCTGAAATAAGTAATACATTATATGTTAATTTAAAAAAAAGAATCACAAAGGGCAGAGGTTCTCCTAGGCCCCTGGGACTACCTCTGAGACAGTTGCTGTGGGCGTGCACCATGGGAGGCTGTAGTTTTCTGTGGTGCATGGAGAAGTGAAGACTGTTTGTCCTGGAGGGTTTATGAAAGAGGGCAGACTGCGAATTTTCTTCTCTGGGTCAGAGGTTGGGCACAGCCATTTTTGCTCTGATCCTCTGAAGAGCCATGGAAAGCCCCCAGGGGAAAAAAGCCACTTAGAAGACCTGTTTCCCCTGAACCCATCCCCCTGACAGGGGGCAGAGCAACTCCATACAGGGTTACCTGAGAAACAGCAGGCAGGCCCCTCCCCCAAAAGACAGGCTGGAAGAACAGGAAACAATAAGCCTATGGATCCCACAGGGCTGTAAAACCCCAATACCAGGGGAAAATTGTATATTGAACTACAGGTGTGGTCTCACAACTGGTTTTCTTCTTTCTCAGATAAAATTTTTTTATTTCCCTTTTCTCATGCTTTTTTCTCTACTGTAGCTTTCTTTTTGCCTTCTCATTTCACCTAGATGTCTATTATATCAACTCAATTTTCATACTTGCTTTTTAACTTGTATCATTTCACACCTATATTTTTTATAGATATATGCTTTATTTTAGCCCATTTTTCACTCTGTTCAGTTGTACCTTTTTATATATACAAGTCTTACTTTCCTAGTAATTTTGGGATGTAGCGTCCTCTAACATACAGACCAGAATACACACACGAACAACTGAAACACCCTCCTTGGTCCACCTGAGAGAGTACAGCCCCCTATCCCCCCCCTTTTTAAAAATTTTTCAATTTTTTAATTTTACTCTTGTTTCATTTTGGTTTTGTTTTTCAGTGGTGGCTTCTGACCACTCCGGAGTTTGCTAGGGTGCATCTTGCTTGAGTTGTGGTTGATATTTCGGACGCTGCTCATTCACTCAACCATCCCTCAACAGAATGACTAGAAGGAGGAATCCTCAACAAAGAAAAGAAAAACGGATAATATCCTCTGCCACAGAACCAATGGATATGGACTTAAACAAGATGTCAGGGATAGAATTCAGGATAGCAATCATCAAGTTAATAGCTAGGCTTGAAAAAAGCATTAGTTGATGAGAGCCGTCTACATGGTACAAGAAGGTGAACCCCCAGTGCAAGGCATGGGGCACCACCCTCCTGCAAGGCAAGGAGAATCGTAATGGGTAAAGCATTAATCACCCCCTTCCAGTTAAAAGCGGCTTACAGCTCAAATGATGTGGAACTCCATGAGTGAAAAGAATGGGCCAGATTTGTTAAGCATTAGCCAAATTTATTCCTTCTATAAACATGCCTGGAAAGAGTTCTGAAATATTGCCAGATAAGGTCTGGCCCATACTGTCCTTCCCCCAGGATAGATAGCCTTTGACTTTAAGACATAATGACTAATGAATCTATACCAAACCAGTGACTTAAGACAGAACTAGGTGAAGTCATAAAACAAAGGAACATGACAGGAGCTCTGTTAAAACTACGCAAGCTCCAGGAGACTCATAATACAGATTAAAAAAAAACAAGCCTCATCAGTTAGCCCTTGGGGAAGTACACCAAGCTCATCTACCAAGGCTCCTTTGATCAGTAAATAAACATCCCGGTTGTGTCTTTGGTCATCCTCTGTTACAATAATATAAAAAAAGGACCCCAAGCCCTGAGGTGTTTGGGAGACTCCTGGAACATCATTTGAGTCCGTCTCCTCATTCCGCATTCGCCAACGCCATCCCTTCCTTCGGGGACTCCTGGGCCTGCTGGAGCTGGACTCTGGCAATTAGTGACAACATAGGATCTCTAAGGGCAGAAATGCGATCTAATCAGGCCCCACTTAAAAATGCTACGAATGAAATGCAGTCTAAACTGGATACTCTAACAGCCAGAGTAAATGAGGCAGAAGAACCAATCAGTGATCTAGAAGATCAGCTGACAGGAAGGGAGCTGAGTAAAACAGGGATAGCAGCTAGTAGCTCATGAAAATAGAGAGATCAAGGATGTCATGAAACATTCCAGTGTTAGAATTATTGGGATCCCTGATGGGTGGAGAGAGAGGACTAGAAGATATATTTGAGCAAATCATAACTAAGAATTTCCCTAATCTGGGAAAGGAACCAAGCATTCATATCCAAGAGGAAAAGAGGACCCCCCAAAATCAATAAAAATAGATCAATACCCTGACATATAACTGTAAAGCTTGCAAATCTTAGAGCCAAGGAAGCTATCCTGAAAACAGCTAGGGGGAAGAGATTTCTTACATATGGAGGGAAGAACATCAAAATTAACAACAGACCTGTACACAGAGACCTGGCAAGGCTGAAAGGGCTGGCAAGACACATTCATGACACTAAATGAAAAGACATGTGGCCAAGAATACTTTGCACAGCAAGACTGTCATTCAGAATGGATGGAGAGATAAAGAGCTTCTAGGACAGGCAGACACTGAAAGAATAAGTGACCACCAACCCAGCCCTGCAAGAAATACTAAGGGGGATTCTGTAAGTGAAGAGAGACCCCAAGAGTCACAAAGACCAGAGATAAATAGAAAATCAATAGAAACGGGGACTGTACAAGCAACAAAATAGCACTAAATTCCTATCTTTCAATAGTTACTCTGAATGTAAATGGACTGAAAGCTCCCATGAAAAGACACAGGGCTGCAGATTGGAGAGAAAACAAAACAAAACAAAACAAAAACAACCATCCATATGCTGTCTACAAGAGACTCATTTTGAACCAAAAGACACCTCCAGATGGAAAGTAAGGGGATGGAGAATCATTTACCATGCTAATGGACCTCAAAAGAAAGGTGGGGTAGCAATTCTCATATCAGGCAAATAAGATTTTAAACCAAAGACTGTAGTAAGAGATGTAGAGGAATGCTATATCACACTTAAAAGGTCTATCCAGCAAGAAGATTAAACAATTGTAAATATGCCCCCAACATGGGAGCAGCCAATTATACAAACCAATTAATAACCAAAATAAAGGAACATATTGACAATAAAAATTAATAGTAGGAGACCTCAACACTCCATTTACAGGAATGGACAGATCATCTAAACAGAAGATCAACACAACGGAACAGAATAGAGCCCAGAAATGGACCCTCAACTCTATGGTCAACTAATATTCAACAGAGCAGGCAAGAATGTCCAATGGAAAAAAGACAATCTCTTCAACAAATGGTGTTGGGAAAATTGGACAGCCACATGCAGAAGAATGAAACTGGACCATTTCCTTACGCCACACACAAAAATAGACTCAAAATGGATGAAAGAGCTCAACATGAGATAGGAATCCATCAAAATCCTTGAAGAGAGCAGCAACCTCTTCAACCTCAGCCACAGCAACTTCTTCCTAGAAACATCGCCAAAGGCAAGGGAAGCAAGGGCAAAAATGAACTATTGGGACTTCATCAAGATGAAAAGCTTTTTCACAGCAAAGGTAACAGTCAACAAAACCAAAAGACAACTGACAGAATGGGAGAAGATATTCACAAATGACACAGCAGATAAAGGGCTAGTATCCAAAATCTATAAAGAATTTATCAAACTCTACACCCAAAGAATAATCCAATTGAGAAATGGGCAGAAGACATGAACAGACATTTCTCCAAAGACATCCAAATAGCCAACAGACACATGAAAAAGTTCTCAACATCACTCGCCATCAGGAAATACAAATCAAAACTACAATGAGATACAACCTCACACCAGTTAGAATGGATAAAATTAACAAGTCAGGAAATGACAGATATTGGTGAGGCTGCAGAGAAATGGGAACCCTCCTACACTGTTGGTGGGAATGCAAGCTGGTGCAGCCACTCTGGAAAATAGTATGGAGGTTCCTCAAAGAGTTGAAAATAGAGCTACCCTACAACCCAGCAACTGCACTACTACTACTAGGGGTATTTACCCTAAAGATACAAAGGTAGCGATCTGAAAGGGCACATGCACCCGAATGTTTACAGCAGCAATGTCCACAATAGCCAAACTGTGGAAAGAACCTAGATGTCCATCAACAGATGAATGGATAAAGATGATGTGGTATATATACACAATGGACTACTATGCAGCCATCAAAAAAGAAAAACAAAAACCAAAATCTTGCCATTTGCAATGACATGGATGGAACTAGAGGGTATTATGCTAAGTGAAATAAGTCAATCAGAGAAAGACAATTATCATATGATTGCTCTGATATGAGGAATTTGAGAGGCAGGGCGGGGAGTTATGGGGGATAGGGAGGGGAAAAATGAAACAAGATGGGATCGAGAGGGAGACAAACCATAAGAGACTCTTAAGAAACAAACTGAGGGTTGCTGGGGGGTGGGAGGTGGGTTAGGGATAGGTGGAGGGGTTATGGACATTGGGGAGGGTATGTGCTATGGTGAGTACTGTGAAATGTGTAAGCCTGATGATTCACAGAGCTGTACCCCTGAAACAAATAATACATTATATGTTAATTTTTTTAAAAAAGCCATTCAATAGATTTCACCACATCAGCAGAATAAAAGAAATAAATAGTATTATTAAAGAAAAAAACCCAGAAGATCAACAAAGAAATGAGGCTTTGAATGATACACTGGACCAAATGGACTTCACAGATATATTCAGAGCATTCCATTCCAAAACAAAGAATACTCATTCTTCTTAAGTGCAAACAGAACTTTCTCCAGGACAGACCACATACTGGGTCAGAAATCAGGGCTCAACTGATACCAAATGATTGAGATTATCCCCTGGATATTTTCAGACCACAATGCTATGAAACTGAAACTCAACCACAAGAAGAAATTTGGAAAGAACTCAAACACTTGAAACTTAAAGAACATCCTGCTCAAGAATGATTGGGTCAACCAGGAAATTAAAGAACTTAAACAATTCATTGAAACTAATGAGAATGAAAACGCATCAGTCCAAAACCTATAGGATACTGCAAAGACAGTCCTAAGAGGGAAATCCAATCTTCTCTCAAAATATTAGAAAAATTCCAAATGCTCAAGCTAAATTTACACCTAAAGGACCTGGAGAAAGAACACCAAATAAGACCTAAACCAAGCTGGAGAAGAGAAATAATAAAGACTACAGCAGAAATCAATGAAATAGAGACCAGAAAAACAGTAGAACAAAACAATGAAACCAGAAGCTGGTTCTTTGAAAGAATTAATAAGATCAATAAACCACTGTCCAGACTTATATAAAAGAGAAAGGACCCAAATTAATAAAATCATGAATGAAAGGGGAAAGATCATGACTAACACCAAGGAAATAGAAACAATTAATAGAAATTATTACCAGCAACTATATGCTAACAAATTAAGCAATCTAGAAGAAATGGGTGCATTCCTGGACACTTATAAACTACCAAGACTGAAACAGGAAGAAATAGACAATCTGAACAGACCAATAACCAGCAAGGAAATTGAAGCAGTCATCAAAAACCTCCCAAACAAGAGTCCAGGGCCAGATGGCTTCCCAGGGGAATTCTATGAAACATTTAAAGAAGAAATAATACCTATTCTACAGAAGCTGTTTAAAAAAACAGAAATAGAAGGAAAACTTCCAAACTCATTCTATGAGGCCAGTATTACCCTGGCCCCAAAACCAGGCAAAGACCCCATCCAAAAGGAGAATTACAGACCAATATTCGTGATGTACATGGATACTAAAATACTCAACAAGAATCTAGCCAATAGGATCCAACAGCCCATTAAAAGGATGATTCACCACAACAAGATGGGATTTATTCCTAGGATGCAAGGGTGTTTCAACATTCAGAAATCAATCAGTGTAACAGAACACATCAGTAAGAGAAAAGACAAGAACCATATGATCCTCTCAATCGATGCAGAGAAAGCGTTTGACAAAATACATTATCCTTTACTGATTAAAACTCTTCAGAGTGTAGGGATAGAGGGAACATACCTCAATATCATAAAAGCCATCTATGGCTTTTCCCTTAAGGTCAGGAATACACCAAGGATGTCCACTCTCATCATTATTGTTCAACATAGTACTAGAAGTCCTAGCCTTAGCAATCAGACAACAAAAAGAAATAAAATGCATTCAAATTGGCAAAGAAGAAGTCAAACTCTCTCTCTTCTCAGACGACATGATACTTTATGTGGAAAACCCAAAAGACTCCACCCCCAAGTTACCAGAATTCACACAGCAATTCAGCAACATGGCAGGATACAAAAATCAATGCACAAAAATCAGTTGTGTTTCTATATACTAACAATGTGACTGAAAAAAGAGAAATTAAGGTATTAATCTCATTCATAATTGCACCAAAAACCATTAGATACCCAGGAATAAACCTAACCAAAGAGGTAAAGGATCTATACTCTAGAAACTACAGCACACTTATGAAAGAAATGGAGGAAGACACAAAGAGATGGAAAAACATTCCACGCACATGGGTCAGAAGAATATCCATTGTGAAAATGTCCATGCTGCCCAGAGCAATCTACACTTTCAGTGAAATCCCTTCAAAAATACCATTAGCATTTTTCACAGAGCTGGAACAAATAATCCTAAAATTTGTATGGAATCAGAAAAGACCCCAAATCACCAGGGTAATGCTGAAAAAGAAAATCAAAGTTGGGGACATCACACTGTCTGATTTCAAGCTCTATTACAAAGCTGTGATCACCAAAACAGCATGGTACTGCCATAGAAACAGACACATAAATCAATGGAACAGAATAGAGAGCCCAGATATGGACCCTCTACTCTATGGTCAACTAATCTTACATGAGCAGGAAAGAATATCCAGTGGGAAAAGGACAGTCTCTTCAACAAATGGGAAAACTGGGAAAACTGGACAGCCACATGCAGAAGAATGAAACTGGACCATTCTCTGACACCATACACAAAGATAAACTCAAAATGGATGAAAGACCTCAATGTGAGACAAGAACCCATCAAAATCCTAGAGGAGAATATGGCAGTAACCTCTTCCACATCAGGCACAGTAACTTCTTCAAGACATGTCTCTAAAGGCAAGGGAAACAAAAGCAAAAATGAACCATTGGAACTTCACGAGGATAAAAAGCTTCTGCACAGCAAAGGAAACAATCAACAAAACTAAAAGGCAACCCGTGGAATGGGAGAAGATATTTGCAAATGACATTACAGATAAAGGGCTGGTATCCAGGTCTATAAAGAACTTCTCTAACTCAATACCAAAACCAATAATCCAGTCAAGAAATGGACAGAAGACATGAACAGTCACTTCTCCAAAGATATACAGATGGCTAATAGACACACGAAAAAATGTTCATCATCATTAGCCATCAGGGAAATTCAAATCAAAACCACACTGAGGGGGTATAGCTCAGTGGTAGAGCATTTGACTGCAAAACCACACTGAAATACTACCTTACACCAGTTAGAAAGGAAAAAATTGACAGAGCAAGAAACAACAAGTGTTGGAGAGGATGTGGAGATGGGGGAACCCTCTTACACTGTTGGTGGGAACCCAAGTTGGTGCAGCCACTTTGGAAAACAGTGTGGAGATTCCTCAAAAAATTAAAAATAGATCTACCCTATGACCCTGCAATTGCACTACTGGGTATTTACCCCAAAGATTCAGATGGAGTGAAAAGAAGGGGCACACACACTCCAATGTTCATAGCAGCAATGTCCACAGTAGCCAAACTGTGGAAAGAGCCCAGATGCCCTTCAACAGACAAATAAAGAGCATGTGGTCCATAGATAAAATGGAATATTACTCAGCCATCAGAAAGGATGAATATTACCATATACACCTATGTGGATGGAACTGGAGAGAATTAAGCTAAGTGAAGTAAGTATGTCAAGCAGTGAAAGACAACTATCATACGGTTTCACTATATGAGGAACGTAAGGAAGAGCATGGAGGATCATAGAGGAAGGGAGGGAAAACTGAAGGTGGAGAAATTAGACAGGGAGATAAATGATGAGAGACTGGACTCCAGGAAACAAACTGAGGGTTTCAGAAGGGAGGGGTTGGGGGGATGGGATAACTGAGTGATGGACATTAAGGAGGACACGTGTTATGATGAGCACTAGGTGTTATATCCAACTAATGAATCACTGAACACTACATCTGAAACTAATGATGTACTATACCTTGGTTAATTGAATTTAAATTTTTAAAAAACTGACTGCACTAGCATCTCCTGCACACACAGGGGAAGCAGGCGGAGCTGAGCCAGGTTACTTCTGGGCGCCTTTGTGGGGCCAGTCCTGAGCCCATAATACCATCATCACCAGATGTCTGGTAACAGCTGTCTGGTGGTGGGGAGGTTGTTCTGACCAGGGCAGTGTGCTCCTGGGCACTTACTCTCTGTGTTCTGTTTTGTGATCTGGATGATGGCTTTGTAATTACAATTTTATATTTCCACATACACAAAATAATTTGTAATATGTAAAGTTTAACGTTCTTCTTTACTTTTAAAAAAGTGTTCCCAACAAACTAGCAGAAGTAGCATGGTTTCTACCAGGAAAATCCTAATGTGTAGCTGCTTCAAGCCCCAGGCCTGACCGCAGAGCCCCTCCCTTGAGGGACGCAAGGCAGCGACGCCCAGAAGGAAGCCCCATGCGCTGAACCTCAGGCTCAGGACTCTCACAGAGCACGCCCACGGGGCAAGCTTCTTGGTCATTCCGTGCACTGAGCTCCTGCCTTGGTCGCTGGCGTACAGCTCAGCCGTGGCCATCCCTGGGAAACAAAAAAGGCTGCTCAAGTCCGCTGCCCTTCTGCTGGGGGGCGAGGGGATTCGGTGCGGCCGGTCAGAGCGCACAGTCACACGTGCCCGCCCCACTCCCAGCTCCCGGAGCTGTTTGTTTTCCATCCAGCACCTGCAAGAGGTCGAATGCGCACGCCATACGCCTGCCTCAGTCGAAATATAAACCTCAGTGCTCTGCTGCATGTTCCCGAGTGGCCAACCCTCCCACGGTGACGGCAGAAACCCCCAGCCCCGGAAACACAGGCACGCGGCCATCTGGGTCTGGCCTGAGCACCACGTTTCCACGGTCACCCACCCACAGGCCAGTGTCCCACCTTCGCTCCGTGTCCAGCCTGACCGTGTTCACCCGGCGTGCTTCCACTGCAGTAACTCGCAGCCCCACGGCACACAGCCAGCGTAGTAACCTGCACTCTTGGCCAGACCCGAAGGGCCGCTCTGCACCAACCGGAGCCACAAGAGGAAGGCTCTGCTGGCCAAGCAGGTGTGCGGACTCAGTGCAGGCGGTCTCCTGTGGAACCAGCTCGCTGCTGAGCATCCCCGGGAGCTGCTCCCCCCACTCCCGCCACGCAGGGGATGTGGAACCATCCGGGGCCTTCCCCGACCCCCACCCCGCCATGCAGGGGACACGGAACCCTCCGAGACACACACACACACACACACACACACGCCACACGGGGGACACAGAACCGTCCGCCACTCCCCCACTCCCACCACGCAGGGGCCACAGCTCCTGGAGGTTCCAGGGATCCCCTAGGCTTGGCGGTGCCTCTCCCATCACTGTCTGTCTCTTTCTACAAGGATGCAAGTCACACAGGATCAGGGCTGCCCTAATGACTCCTATTACTCACTTATATCTGCAAAGGTCCTCCTTCCAAATGACCCCTGAGGTCAGGACATGGACCTATCCCTCTCTGGGTACACAACTTACCCTTCACGCCGAGATAAACTTGCTCAGAAAAGAAGCGAGTTCTACTTAAACCAGTCCCTAGAAAAGGCCCTAGCCTGTCCGGGCTATTAAAAATCCATGTGGGCAGGAGCATGAGGTCCAGCAGGCCCATATGTGAAAGGCACCCAGGAGTCTGCTGATTGCCTCTTGGCCTGTTGGGCTCGGGCCAGCTCATCAGGTCAAGATAGCTTACTCCCTCAAACTCTTCCAAAGGGGGCAGCTTGAAACTGGCCAGAGAGAGCCTCCTTTTGGACTGCATGCTTGCTCAGGACAGGGATTGCCCAACACCCAAGGCTCCCAGAGGTCTGTGTCTGGTGGGTCCCCCCATAGGCTTGTCCGGGCCGGGGGCTCACCAGATTCCTCCAACTCTGCCCTCAAAGCAAGGTTCAATGATGAAAATGAGACAGATGCCTCCCACCCTCAACAGCCCACTCACAACACCTACCTGGCCCCTCGGGCTCGGGCTCCCCTGCATTATGCTATTCTCACAGTGCCCCCAACTTCTACCGCCCCCCACCAAGGGCAGTGGGGCCAGCCGGGCCCCCCCAGGCTTCTGGGGCCTCCAGTGGCTCTCAAACCACCTAGACACCTTCCATGGCAGAGGACACCCTCCCCTACAAAATCTTCTGAGTCAGCAGTCAGTCCCCACAACTGGCTGTGTACCTGATGGCATCCCAGGGCTACCAGGAATCAAGGTTCCCAGGCATCTCTTCGTGAGGGGTACCCTGGCAGCCACACGGGCCCTGCTTGGCCTAGGCAGTCCGTGCTCCCCCAGCTTTACCTTGGGGGGTGGGGGGAATAGGCTCCTTTGTGTAGCACAGAGCTGGGAATTAGGCAGAGGACTTGGGAGAGCCCAACACCCATGCACAAGAGCCAACCCCGCTGCACATGTGCCCTCTTCTGGTCCCTGGCTCCCTGCATCTGCATGCCAAGCCCCACCTTGACCTATTCCGAGGAGGCTGGGTCTCTCTCTGCCTGCGGAGCTCTGCCCACACCCCGACCGCCCACAGAGCCTCTTGGGCAGAGGGAGCTCACCCCCGAGAATGTTCCAGAGGAGGCAGTCTGAAAGTAGTAGCAGTCAGTCCCCATCGAGCCTGCCTGCCTGCCTGATGGGGTCCCCAGCTTTACCAGCAATCCAGGCTCCCAGGGGTCTCTCGTGGGAAGATCCACCAGCCAGGCGGCCTCCAGACCAGTGCTGACAAGGGAGTGCCACTGCTTCTAGCTTGGCCTCCAGCGGAAATCTGCACCTGTGTGTCAGGTGACTTCCACTGGGACTGACTTCATGGACCCACAAAGTAGATACGCCTGTGACACGGCCTCTTCCTACAACTGCCCTGTTCCAGGTCCCTGGCACCCTGACCTGCACTGTACCAGCCCACCAAGGCCTCCTGTCACGTGGGGCCCCAGGCCGACCTCAGAGCATCAGAATGGCATCAGGGTGGAGAGCCGGCACGCAAACAATCTGAGGTGGCAGTCCTCCCCAGGTGGACTGGTTGCTTGAGGGGGTCCCGGGCTTCTCCAGCAAAGAAGTATCTCTCTGGAGGGCAGCCTGACCATCCCTCCAGACCCTCCCTGTCAAGTCAGCCCAGACTCCTCCAGCTTGGCCTTCAGGGGTGGTATGTGCAGCTGTGTAGAACAGACCTTGGATTCTGCAGATGCCACAGCCTGCCAGGAGCTTGCAGCCACGCCTAGGCTCTGCTCATGGCTGTTTCTCAAGATCCAAGATATCCGGGGCCTATGGCAGCCACATCTGTGCAGTCAGCCCCCCACCACTGGCCTCCAGCCGTGCGTGTGTGTTCTGCAGTTGCCAGGACACCTTGCCAATCAGGGCCATGGTGGCCTGCCGGGGTCAGAAGCATGTTCTGGGGCCAGAGTTCTACCTACGGTCTCCTGTTCCAAGTCCAGGCCTCCCCCTCGACCTGAGCAGGCTGCGAGTGTGCACTCAGCCATCCTCATTCACCTGCCCACCCCCAACTTTGTTGGCCAAGCCCCTCATGGAATACTGGGCTCAGGCCAATGCCCCAAACTGCACCACCCCAGGGTAAAGGGTGGTTATGCCCTGAAATTCTTTCAAAGACAACAGCTTCAGACTGGCACAAACAGATCCCTTTTGAAACTGGGGGCTTCTTGAGTCCCTGGGCTTCTCGAAAACCCAGAGCTCCCTGGGGTCTGTGTTGAGGTCAGAGGGGTCTATCCACAGCCTCCTCCGGGGCCCAGGATCGCCTTCCCTCCTAATTGCCTTTTCAGTTCTATGTGTTCCCTCAGGCCTGGGCTGCCTGTTCGTGCCCAGTTAAGACACCTCTCAGCCAGCATCTGGCAATGAATGCCCAGTGGAGCCCTGACAATTGTGCTCAGCCTGCAGGTGCCAGTTGGCCCCTCCTGCTACCTGTCCTTTGTCAGCTGGTAACCTTGTGGTTAGCCTCTGCTAGGCTCATCTTTGGCTCCCAAACCTACATACCACCACAGTCAAGAGTACTTTCTCCCCAAAATGCTTTCAAAGGTTGGCAGCTTGAACTGGATGCCCCCCTGGGCCCGGGGACCCTCCAACACCCAAGGCTCCCAAACGTCTGTTCGGAGGGTCCCCAGAACATCCCATACCACCCCACCAGTTTCCTCCAATTCTGCCCTTAAGGCAAACATGTTCAGTGGTCCTGATGCCTGACGAAATGAGGCAGATACCTCCTACTCCTAATGGGCCACTCTCACACACTGCCTCGTGCCCACGCTGCTGGCTTTGCTGGGGTTTGTGGCTCAGAGATACTGAGTCCAGCACCTCTTCCACTGCATGAGGGCAGTGGGACCAGTCCAGGCCTCCAGGTTACTGGCACCATGATTCACTCTGGAACCACTCCAACACCGTCCTGGGCAGAAGGAGCCCTCCCATCCCAAAGTATTTCTGAGGTGTCAGTCCTCACTTCACCTGAAGGGCTGCCCATGGGGTCCCGGGCTTACCAGGAATCCGGTCCCCCAAATGTCTGAGTGAACAATACCCCAGGAGCCACACAGTCCTGTGCAGAAAGGCAATCCATGTATTTATAGCATTACATTCTGGGTGAAATATGTGCATTTTTCTAATACAGGAACATGAATTAGGCAGATATCAGGGCTGATACTGAAAAACTTCCACCACATTAAGAGTCCACATCTATTTGTACAACTCCAGGAAGCGGGAGAAAGCCCGCTGAAACTTCCTGATGAGGCAGCTCTCAACTGGTGACAGTCACTCACCCTGCAGACAGGCCGCACCACAGGCTCCTAGGCACCGCATTTGGCCAGCTCCCCAGTCAGTGGGCAGGCCCTGACCTCGCAGGGCAATCCAAGTCTTCCAGCTCTGCCCTAAGGAGAGACAGACCCAACAATGCAGGTTAAGGCTTAGAAAAAGGCAGATACCAAGAACCCCTCCAACAATGTCCTCCTGTCACCCAGCATGGCCAGACATTGCCCAGTTGCAGGTCCCAACCTCACCCCACCTACACATGCACAGTCAGCACCCTGTGGGGGGGTGGGGGCACTCCAGCCCCACAGAGGTCTGGCCCACCCCACCCACTGGCAGAGCCTTCAGGATGCAGGGGGCCCACACTACCAACAGTCCTCTAAGGCTTCATCTGATACTAAGGACTGTCGGTCCCCTTTGGTACTGGCTGCCTCTGGGAGCTCAAGGGCTTCCTCGGCAACCAAGGCTTCCCAGCTGTCTCTCATGGGAGGTCTCCTGAAAGTGCTGTTTGGCCAGAAGCAGCAAATGTCCATTCTCTTCCAAGCTGAATGACTCAGTTTCTCATATTTCTAGCCAGAAAATTTACTCAAGGCTTTTATCGATAACATCAGTTAGTATAATGCCAAGTTAAAACAACCCAATAATGCCAACCCCTCTAAGGTTATTCCCACCTAAAGGACATTACCAGTGGGGTGCTTGGGTGGCTCAGTCTGCTGGGCATCTGACTCCTGGTTTGAGCTCAGGTCATGATCTCAGCATCCTAGGATCTGCCCACATTTGGCTCCGCACTCAGCTGGGAGTCTGCTTGAGAGTCTCTCTCCCTCATGCCCTGTTCACACTCTCCCCACTCTCTAAAACAAGTAAATCTTAAAAAAAAAAAAAAAAAAGAAAAAGAAAGACAGGAAGGGATGGAAGGAGGAAGGGAGGGAGGGAGGACATTCCCAGCATCCTTCAACAACTGGAATAAACGTCAGGCCTGTCAACTCAAGTTGAGGAGGCTGGGATATCAGTCAGAACTCACCCGACAAACCCATGAGGTGCTGAGAAGTTGGAGGGGCACAGAGGTCCTGGCTGGTACCAGGTGCCGGGGTCCAGACCACATGCAGCTGTTCTCACAGAGCTGCTCTGATACCCAGCTGAGTACGACGGGAAATGCCAATGCAAAGTGAACACACCTTTGAGAAGAGACAGTTTCATCTGAGCCTGAGTTCAGACAGCTGCCCAGGAAACACTTCACAAAGAACACGCTCCGGAGAATGAACAGTTTTTACAGGATATAGTTTTACACCTTGTAAAACTTCAAAAGATTACAGAATAACATATTGGCAGGAATCACGAGTTTTAGCGTCAAGGAATGCAGGCAGTAGGGGCACTGATGGGTATCTCAAGGACAAGACGGTTTTCCTTTAGGGTACTCCTTCACAAAGCACATGTACAATGCATGTGGGGGCCATAAATCAAGTCTGCAGTTTGAACAAAGTCTATATACAGTCATGCTGACTTAGAAATATAAAACGGCTTCCTTTGTACACCAGCCCTTTATACCTTCCACATAGCGGATTTAATTCCTGCCTTCGCGGAGAAAGAGAGTCTGAGTGTCCTTCTTGCATAGGCTGTCTCTTAAATAATTTTTATTTAAAATAGCCAATATGTCGGGCGCCTGGGTGGCTCAGTGGGTTAAAATAGCCAATATGTCATTGTACATGTTGGAGCGCCTGTCCTTATCCTCCACTGACCCATAATCCTGGACGGTCTTCAGCAAGAAACCTATCAGGTCATTTTACTTACAACCCCTAACCCCTCCTGTTTCCTCCTACTGATTTGCTATCCACTGACGCCCGACTCTGCTCCTTGCCTATAAGCTACACCTTGCCACACTGCGTTCACAGTTGAGTCCAATCTCGCGCTCTCCACTGCAAAATCCCATTGCGGTGTCCCTACATCAAATGCAGAAACGGCCCCACATCCTGAGGAAAGTACCCTTAACTGTGCTTTAACACGTATCACTATTTTTTTTTTCTTCAACAGTTACACACTGCGAGAGCTCCGTCAGGCGCCGTGGGACGCCGCCGGCCTGCCGCCCGCCGAGCTCCCACCGACCCTCACCGACCCGCCGACGCCGGCCCCGCGGCGCCCTAAGTGGGCCCCCCGCGCC